>CAUYQG010026460.1:0-66814 GCA_963574415.1 Tarsius wallacei
CCCCCTTTTCCTCCTTCTTTAATTCTGTTTCTTAGGGAAGGTGGAGTTGCTTTTACTTCTTTTTGTTCAGTCTCCTATTCTTCCTTATGAGGGTCCTCTGGCTTTGTTCACTTTTGAGGCTGGACTGTGGGTTGGGGGCTATACCTTTTGCAGTTTTGAGGTTTAATTGAGGGGGAAGCTGTGATTCAGAATCTATCTGCAGATCCCAGTATCCACCAACAGGTATATGGGCACACTGGAACCCTCTTCCCACTGCCTTAGAATCTGTCCATGCAGTGGGGTTTAGGTTTGCTCCCTGGAACAAAAGGAGGTAAGAAAAAGGAAAATAATGGAAGAAGGGGGGGGTCAAGAGGAAGTTGGAGAGAGAGAAGAAGAAGAGGAAAAACAGACATACATACCAACTAACAAATGAAAAGAGACACAAGGCCAGAAAAGAGTAAAAACCAAACAAACAAACAAAATTCCCTAAAGTATACCAGTAATCACACAAAGACAGTTCAATAAAATCTTGCCTTTTGATGTGTTTTTCCCCAACACATACAGGTAGTCTAAATCAAAAAGCAGACAAAAGTGAACAAAAAAACCAGTCAAAACAATAAAATCAAAAATCAAAATAAGAAACCAGACTAGCTCTAGAATCTTTCCTGAGTGTCTAAAGTCTCTTCAGCTCTGATCTCTAGACCATCTCCTTTGCTCTCATTGCAGGCAGATAGATTTACTCATAGATTGGGTCAGTTCCTTTGGCTTGCTGCCTAAGAGGTCTGCCACACAGGACTGAGTTGTCTGTGTCTGATTCAGCGTAGGGGAGGGGCTTCTGTCTCCTATTTTGGTGAGGTTACCTTAGAAAACAAGGTGGGGGCTGCTCAGAGATGGGCGGGACAATGCAAATCTCTGCCTGGAAAATGGCTGTGGTGGGCAGCTCCTCTTTCGCTGATCCTTTCTCTTCACTCATCCTTTCTCTCCACTCATCCGGGTCCATAGGTGATCCACTATGACAGGGATGATGTGTGTCTGGCATCAGGCACTGGGAACCAACGATATGACTGGGCACTGCATTTGGATGCCACCAGCAGCTTGGGGAAGATGGAGTTGGGAAATCCCTGGGGCTGAAGCCGAAAGCTGCAGCATCCACAGCTGTTCAGCACCTGGTAGCAAACAACAGTAATCCCTTGTGGAGGCCATAGTGCAATGGAGGCTATTTGCTGCATGGGGCTGACTATAGCAGCCACTCCCCATGTAGGCGGCAGCTGCGGGGGTGCATGGAACTGCCTTCAGTAACCACCTTTTGTGGAGATCATCACAGTTCGGCTTGTCCCATCGCCATCTTGCTGAGCATCTCCCCTATACACTTTTATTTATTTATTTATTTTGTGTATTTGGAAGTACTACAACACTATAACAAAAACAGGAAATTGACAAATTGCCTTTGAAGCAAGTTGAAAGAAAACTTTAGATATTCTTAAAGATGTCAAAAAAAAAACACAAACGTGTAGGTTGCAGGACTCTATACATAAGAATTGACAGAATGACTTTCCAGAAAAATGGTGATGGAACAGGTCAGACTGTGAGAGTCTCTGCAAAAGCAAGTGCACATAAAAACTCTCTGCATGAGTGACTGTGTGTCAGTGGGTGCATGACAGTCTGTCTGAGGAGAGACTCAGGTTCATGTGCCTGGGGATCTCCTCTGGAGGTTACTGCAAGCCCCACTGCTTTGAGATCATAGCCACCAGTGAGCAGGATCATCTGCTGTTCTCAGGGCTCTCGTAAGAAAAGACTGCAGAATACAGCTGATCCTCACCACCCTGTGACTGGCCCACACCATCACCTGAGACAGCAGAGTGGCATGAGCCCCAGATCCGTGGAGAGAGAACAGGTCAGGGAGAACTGGAAAGGAGCCCCACACCAGTGAGGAAATGTCACCAGAGCCATTTTCTCTGTCCCAGGACCAGGCAGAGACCTGCATTGCCCATCTAACTCCACCCAGCCTTCAGCCTGGGACCTTGAGTTTATCTCATCAAACTCAGAGAGATAAACACCACTCTATCATGCTGGAACAGGCACAAACATGTCAGAGCTGAGTGGGAGACTTGACAACACTGTCATCAAACTGGTTGGTACACCTGTCTGTTTTCCTTCTTCTTCTTCTATCTCTCTACCTTCCTTTCATCCTCCTCCTTTTTTCCATCCTCTTTCTTTTTCTTACCTCATTTGGTTTTCAGGTGGCAAACCTATACCCCCACTGCTTGGACAAATTTTACGGCAGTAGGAAGTCAGTTCCAGGGGGTCCACACACCTGTCAGTGGATCCCAAGATCCGAAGATAGCTTTTGAATAACAGCTTCCCTTCCAATTAAATCTAAAAATTGCAAAAAGTACAGCCCCTCCCACCCACAGTTCAACTTCATAATTGAGCAAAACCAGAGGATGGATCCACATAAGGAAAAATAGGAGATTAAGTAAACAGAAGTAAAAGCAACCCCACCATCCCTGAACAATAGAATTAAAGAAGAGTTTGAAAAAGGGGGGAGGAAAATCTACACAAATGAAGAAAAACCAAAAGAACTATACAGGTCTCACACAGACCCCCAGGAGTTCAGACACTGAGAATACAGACTTTAGAATGCAAACAATGAAGAGCCCCCAGAATGGCTGGTCTCAAACCACAAACCCAGATATCAACACATTAATAGAGAGAATAAACAGAATTTAGGACAGACAAGAGGAAAGAATGAAAGAGGTGATAACTGTGATAACAGCAATAAGGAATACAATGAATGAAGTAAATAACAAACTGATAAGTATGGAAAGCAGAATTAACTGAGCAGAAGAAAAAAAACCTCAGAGCTTGAGGACTAAAATATGGAATTAACCCAAACTGTTAAGAACACGGAAAAAAACTTCAAAAGACAAAGGAAAACCTGCAAGAGATGAACGATTATTTCAAGAGGCTGAAGCTAAATTAATTGGAATTCCTGAGGCAGATAGAGAGACAGAGACCACCCTGGAAAACATTTCATAAAATCACCAAGAAAACTTCCCTCATCTCATCAGTGACATTACCATTCAAACACAAGTGATTCAGAGATCTCCTGCAAGACAACAAATGAGAATACCAACTCCTAGACACATTGTAATTCACATACACAAAGTAGGTATAAAAGAAAAAATCCTAAAGGTAGAAAGAGGAAAAAGTCAGACCACCTACCACGGAAGACCAATTAGAATAGCAGCAGATTTATCTACGGAAACACTTCAGGGTAGGAGAGCTTGGAGCCCAATTTTCAAAGTTCTCATAGATAAACAATTTCAACCAAGAATTATCTACCCAGCTAAGCTAAGCTTCATCAATGATGGAGAATTAAAATCCTTCTAAGACATTCAGTCCCTACAAGCTTACACTGCTTTCAGACCACCTCTACAAGAAACACTAAAGAAAGTATTAAACACAGAAGAAAGGGGGAAAACAATGCAAAGCCCTTCCAAAGAAATCAGGAAATAGATTGAAAACACACATGAATCAACACAAAAAAAATTTTTAAAAAGACAACAAACAAACAGCAGGAACAACAACAAACTCTTTAAGAACCGCATGATAGGGATAAACACTCACATCTCAATAATTAGCCTGAATGTGAGTGGACTAAATGCACCACTGAAAAGAAGAATAGCAAAATGGATAAAATATTATGAGGCAACAATATATTGTCTCCAAGAGACTCATCTCACCAGAGGGGACACTCACAGACTCAAAGTAAGAGGATGGGGGGAAAATTTCAGGTGAACAGAACACAAAATAAAGCAGGAGTCATGATCTTAATATTAGACAAAATACCCTTAAAGCTATCAAAATTTAAAAAAATAGAGAAGATTGCTACATAATGTTAAAATGTTCAATCTATCAACAAGAATTAGCCATCCTAAACATATATGCACACAACACAGAAGCACCAACTTTCATAAAGCAGCTTCTAGGTAAACTTTAAAAAGATATTGACGCTAACATTATTATAACTGGGGACTTAAATACCCCACTCACAACCCTAGACAGATCATCAAGACAAAAAAATCAACAAGCACATCTGGAACCTCAACTTGACACCTGACCAAAAGGACTAAGTTGATACCTACAAAACACTCCACCCAATAACCACAGAATATACATTCTATGCATAATCACATGCCATGTACTCTAAGATTGACCACATCCTTGGCCATAAATCAAGCATAAGCAAACTTTATGGGATTGAAACACTGCCATGCACCTTCTCAGGCCACAGTGGAATAAAAATAAATATCACCACCCAAAAAATTCCTTCAAAACCCACAAAGACATAGACACTAAACAGCATAAGGCTAAACAAATCCAGCGTCAACATGAAAATCAATCAGAGATCAAAAGATACCTGAAAACAAATGAAAACAAAGAAACATCTCACCCAAACCTCTGGGATGCCATGAAAACAGTACTAAGAGGGGAATTCATATTCTTACTAATACACATGATGAAAATGAAAAGATCACAAGTCAACTGTTGGGAGCCAGCCATGGAGGCCCACTGAGTGTTAGGGATCAGGAAGGGCCGTTGACCCCAAGACTACTAGGATGTGTTCGGGAGCTGTTGACCCCATTCCCTCCCTCCTTTTCTACTTGACACTGCAACCAAAAAAGGCTCCTGCTGGCTCTAGCAAAAAACTCTGAAACCGGAATGAACACAGCTAAACTTGGGAGTCTATTGTTCCCATTTTCCACTGTTTGCAATCTTTGCCTTTAAAAAATTTAAGTTCAACTTTGGGTCACATTGAGGAGCCTTAGTGTTGGTCACAGGTTCTCTTGATGTGATTTTAGAAATTTATAGATATAGGTTTTAGGAAAAAGTTTATATAGATTAAGAAAATTTAAATAGCCATTTTATTGTAGAAATGTGGTTAGTTTAGTTTGATTTAGATGGACCAGTGAATTCTGGACAGGGCCAAATTCCAAGTTTTTATATTAGGCCAGTTGGTGTTAGAAGAGTGTAACCTTAGCAGCAATTGTTTTAATAGAAACTAGTTTGAATTAGCATAAAATAGTAAAAGGTTATAAATCATTATGGTAGTTTTGGGTTTAAACATTAAATGATGTTACTTCAAGATTATGTAGCTGAAAAACAATCAAGGACACATAAGAAAATGGTTTGGGGAACATTAATCAAGCGTTAGAAACAATGAGACAATTTGTGGTTTTTCTTCTTCATGATTGAGAGTGGGGGGTGTCCTTTGTGCACCTGGACCTATTCATGTGAAAGACACATGCTATTTTTTGTGTCCTGTGATAATGACTTTGCAGAATTTGGGGATAAAAGCCCACTGCTAATTCACAATAAACAGCTTCTGCTCAATCTTGAACAGTAGTCCAGTCCCTTTTTTCCCCTCATAGTCGCCGACGCTGTCTCACCTCCAGGAATCTCTGAAGCCTGCTGGAGCTGGACTCCAGCAGGTGGCGCCCGAACAGGAACCTGGAAGGTAAGCTTTCTTCTCTTTTTCAGGACAGATAGGATCTTACCCAGGGTGCTGCAAACTCCTCTGTAGAGACAAGCATAGTGAGGACGGGTAAGCATACTTTTTGTGAAGCCCGAGCTGTGATATAATCATGGGCCAGAGAGAATTCAAGGAACGAAAAATGTTTATCAGTATATTAATGAATACTTTGTCTAAACGTGAAACTAAGGTCTCTTCTAATGATTTAGCTCATTTTTTGCATTTTCTTTGGGAACAATGTCCGTGGTTTCCAGAAGAAGGTACAATAAATTTGGATACCTGGGCCAAAGTTGGGGAAGAACTTAAATTGTATTACACACAGCACAGTGCTTGAAAAGTGCCGGCTGACACCTTTGCTTTATGGAATCTAATCAAAGATGCTTTCGATCCATAGCATGACTATGTGAAATTTCCTTCCAAAAAAGCCATTGACAATGATGATGATGAAGAGACTTTCCTTTTTGCTGCTGCTTCGGCACCTCCTTTATAGTATGACAAATTATCTTCACAGGATAAAGCTGAGTTAGAGGATGAAGCAGCGAAATACCATGAAAAAAATATCCTGATGATAACACACATGTACCTTTTCTCAAAACTTCCCCTAAGGTAGAGGTAGGAAAATCAGATTATGGGCCCTGTTGTGTTCCCCCCTTTTTAATTGGTATGCAGGGCGCTCGAGCAGAGGCAGAGAAGGAAGGAGATTTCAGTCTAACAGCATGTTTTCCAGTGCTTTATTCCACCAATACTGACGGAGTAGAAGCAGATCAATGGGAACCCCTGCTATACAAATTGGTAAAAGAACTAAAAGAGGCATGTTCACAGTATGGTCCTTTGGCTCCTTATACAGTTACTCTTTTGGATCAGTTTGCTACTCGGTGGATGACTGTCCCCAACTGGCAGCAATTGGCTAAGAGTTGTCTATCCAGAGGAGCCTACTTACTGGAGAACAGAATATGAGGGCCAAGTTCAAATTCATATGACTCAAAATCAAAATCGTCAACATTTGTTATCATTAAAGATATGCTTACAGGAACTGGGCTGTATGCTACAAATACTAACCAAACAATATTACCTAGAGAAGTCCTAATTCAGATAAATTGCTGTGCTGTCACTACCTGAAAAAAATTGCCTACTGATTCTACTCAAACCTCTTCCTTGTCTGACATAAAACAAAAAACAGATGAAAACTATGAAGATTTTGTCTCCAGGCTGACCACCACCGTCAACCGGGTAATTTCTAGTGAAAAAGCAGCAAAAATTTTAATTAAACTATTGACTTTTAAAAATGCTAATAACACTTTCCAGGCCTTGATTAGACCAATAAGAAAGACAGGACAGATAACTGAATGTGCAGATGCAAGTCCAGCTTTTATGCAAGGCATGGCTATAGCTGCTGCCTTAATAGGAGAAACCGCTGGACTCGGGGGCTCAGCCTAAAATTCTGCACCTTGGGAGGCTGAGGTGAGTGAATTGCCTGAGCCCGCGGGTTCAAGACCCCCCTGGGCAACTTGGTGAGACCTCATCTCTACAATAAATCAAAAAACAATTAGCTGGGTGTGGTAGCATGCACCTGTAGTTCCAGCTACTTGGAAGGCTGAGATGGAACGATTGCTGGAGCCCAGCAGGTCAAGGCTGTGGTGGCTGGGAGAGGCCACTGCACTCCAGTCTGGGTGACAGAGTGAGACTTCAACTCAAAGAAAAAAAAAAAAGAAGAAACCTTTTCTCAGGTTATGCAGGTTATGCGAAGAACTAATAATAAACAAAAAGGTATTAATTGTAGGCAAGATGGACATCTCAGTAGAAATTGTCCAACTAAACAGGGGATAGTAAATTCCCCACCACAACCGCTTGCTAGGGCTTATCAACCAAAGTCCTTGTGTCCAAGGTGTCAAAAAGGATTTCATTGGGCAAAAGAGTGTCGGTCTAAATTTCATAAGATGGCACTTTATTAGTGCAACAGCAGGCCGTCCCAAACCAGGGAAACAGCCAGAGGGGCCAGCTCCGGCCCCAGATAACAATAGGGGCAGCCTCCACCATGAACCTGTTCACTTCTTTTGTTCCATCACTGAACTCATCCAAGCCACCCCAGGGAGCACAGGACTGGACATCCTGTTCCTCCACCACAACAATATTAACCCCAGATGTTCTGGTAACCCCAATTCCAATGGGAATTAAGGGCCCTCTCCCGGAAGGAATAGTGGGTGTGATATTAGGCAAAAGTTCCTTGTCCCTACAAGGAATTTCCATTATTCCTGGAGTGGTGTGCGGGGGTCCTGCCCCTGCCTGGTCTGGGGTCTCCTGAAGGAGGGATGATAGGCGAATGAAGGAACTTACGATGAAATGGTATAGAAGGAAACCTGCTTCTGGACAGAATGCCAATTTGATGTTAGTTAACACAAAGCTTTTATACCATTCGCAAAGGGGCAAGACAAAGAAAATTCCTTCACGTACATATGCTTTAGAAGTTACCACCATCTAGCGGTCTAGAAGCCCCAGAAAGAAAACTCCTGATACCTGGAGAAATGTGCACCTGGAAACTTTCTTGAGACATTTCAAGGACTGTAATTCGGGACTTTGAACTAAAACTATCATTTTTGGCTCTATGATAAAGACTCATTAATTAAAAGTAGATGGTGTTCTTGCTTGTTTGTCGCTTCTCGACTGCTAGATGGCGGTAATTTCTAAAGCATATGTACGTGAAGGAATTTTCTTTGTCTTGCCCCTTTGCGAATGGTATAAAAGCTTTGTGTTAACTAACATTAAATTGGCATTCTGTCCAGAAGCAGGTGTCCATCTATATCATTTCTTCGTAAGTTCCGTCATTCGCCTATCGTCCCTCCTTCAGGAGACCCCAGACCTGGCAGGGGCAGGACCCCTGCAGCTGGAACTACAGGTGCGCGCTACCATGCCCGGCTAACTTTTTTTTGATTTATTGTAGAGATGAGGTCTCCCCAAGTTGCCCAGGCGGGTCTCGAACCCACGGGTTTAGGCAATCCACTCACCTCAGCCTCCCAAGGTGCGGGATTACAGGCTGAGCCACCGAGCCTGGCTAAAATCCTTACTTCCAAAGTGATAGTATTAGGAGGTAGGGCTTTTGGTAGAGCAGATCTCTCATGAATGGGATTAGTGCCTTATATAAGGGACTTCAGAGGGCTCCTTCACTCTTTCCATCTTTAGAGGATGCTATGAGAAGATGGCCAGTCTATCAACCAGAAAGCAGCTCTCAGGAAACATTTCATTTGTCGGTGCCTTGATCTTGGACTTCCAACCTCTAGAACTGTCAGAAATAAATTTTTGTTCTTTATAGGTCACCCAGTCTTTGTCTATGGTACTTTGTTATATTATAGCAGCCTGAACTTAATAACAATCATATAGGATTAAATGGATTAATAGATGGAAAACATGTAGAACAATGCTTGGTTCCTCTGTGCTAAATAAAGAATCACTTTTGTGGTGGAATCTCATGGTCTGTTGGCCAGTTTCTTGACAGTCTCAAGGGGAGTGTTGACCTCTCTGGAGATGAGAGGAACATGGTGAATGATGTAGGTCACCTATATTTTACTCACCTACTTGCATTTAGTGTCTGGCCTTGAAAGTGTCTAGTCTAAAAGCAGAGTCCTGGTCTGGAGGTGTGGGAGAAGCTGCCTGCAATTTGTGACGATGAGACATAGATTTTACAACCTGAAGAGTAGCCTCTCTTCTTCTAGAGAAATATTCACCAGATGTTGAGAGGGAAGGTACACAGGAACTAGGGTTCACCAAACTTTGACCATATTTGCTCTGCAGCAGAGTTTCCCAAGCAGGCATCCTCAGAGTCCCAGTCTCATAGGACCCTTCTGTTTATGGTCCAAATAAATGCCCGGCTGCTATCTCTTGATGCCAATAAATCGAGAGGCAGGGAACTGGCAGAAATAAATTTAGTTTTGAATTCAGAATTCAGGGAGACAGAACCCAGCCTCTGGCATTTCTGGAACTGGTCTGCTTGCCCCTTAGGTTTCACAGTCCAATTTTTTTTTAAACCAATTTAGGGTTGCTGATCCCTATATATTGACTACATGACTGACAGCCAGAACTCAAGTTACAGCTGCATTTTGTTAACAGTAACATTTATGTTTTGCATTTCCTGGTGCTAGCTACCAAAAGATAGCTCACAGTGTTGAGTAACACCAAACCAAAGAGTTGAATAAACTTGCGATAGACTAAGGGAGGTAACAGAGCCTATTACAAAATAAAACATTATTCACTACAGCATATTGTTAATTAGTAGTTACAACACACAAAAAGTTATCTAAGTTACAAGGCTTATGGTTACATGGGTGCTATATTTTTGAATCTATGACCACTGATAAAAGGGAATGAATAGGTATTTATTTCTCTCAGTTGAGGGAATGCAGTTTGCAGGGAGTCAAGGGTTCTTTGAACTGACTTAACAGAGAATGTATAGGGAATAAGGGAGTACACTTTCTTTTGCTAATTCTCAGGAATGTAGGTACATGCAGGCCCACTAAACATTATGCCTTTCTTTAAGGGTTGCGGCATACGGATGGACAATATTGGGTTTCCTTTTCACTTTGAGAAAGGTTTTCTTGCACAGAAAAATTTGGAGACTGCTGGAGTAAATGGAGTTTTAAAGGGTTTCTTCATTGCTTGATTCTACAGTCCTTATTTTGCTGATGTGCATGATAAAACTGCTAAAGGAAGATGAGATAAGGAGCATTTTCCAAACTTCTCTGAGTGTGTAATCTCTTTCTCACAGCATATTTCCACAGAACATAGTGGTGCCCTGGAGACAAGTAGGTTACCTACATCTACCTACCTGTATTTAGTGTCAGCAGGGATTCCGGAAGTCAGAAATGTCCTGGTTCTATCAAGATGAAACAAGTTACCACAAAATTCAGGGAGAATAAACTTTTCTAGAGAGAAGAATTCACATGGCAAATCACTTCAAGAAGTGTCCTTCTGGTGAAAAAAATTTTTCCCCCTCCAAGAACAAAATCTTTAAGTAGAGTCTCTGTATCTATGTAAATATGTTTATGGGGAGATGTGGGGTGATATTATCGAATGAGTATATACTGCATTGTTCACTGAAGTCCTCTAGTGCTTTAACCAGTTGTTTTCATTGTTAATATGTTCTACATTTTATTATAATTCTTCCCTGCATAAGAGTTATCTATACAACTTGACTTTATGAATATTAAAAAGTTTCCTGCCACCAAATATCTCTCATTATCTGACGCTGTGCCTGAAATGCCTATGGTCAAACTCACTCTTCTTGGGTTAAGTTATTATTTCCAGAAGCCTTTTGGGAGAAGGCACACATTGTTGGTGCTCTTCACCATGGAATAACTCACTGGATTAGTCTATGTAGTAGGCAGGGTCCAAGGTCCTTGAAAGCAGAGAATGAGAACTGTTGGCTAGGTAGACTGCGAGCCCCGACAACCTTGGCACAGCAGCAGGGCTTCCAGCACTTAAGGGAGGAGTTGGGCAGAGTATCGGCACCAGGATTCTTGCTTATGTCCCAGGCTCAGGCTCCCCCTGCTCCATTCTGTCCCCAAGTCATCCTGTGACAGAGGTCACTTCTTTATAAATCGCTTTCTGCAAGAAATATATTCTTGGCACGTCATTTTGCACTTTAGTTCATGGAAGATTTGAAGGTTATGGGAGGTGGTATCATCTTCTGGCTCCACCCTGTCTCCTCTTCCATCACCCCCTGAGTCCCTAGAGAAAAGTTTTCGTCTACACATTTGGCCCTGAATGTCTCATCTTCTACCCTAAGTACTTTTCCGGAGATTTCTCTCCAAGCAGATGCAGTTTCTTTCCTAAAAGGGTTTCTGGAGTCAGCTATTAAAAATGTTAACATTTCCCCACCTTATCAGTTAGGATTAGCAGAAGAGAAAAGTAATTTCAATATTTAAAGTAGAAAAAGACTCGCTATAGAGAATTGTAGGATTGCAAAGCTGAGGAAGCAGGGAGGTTATTTCTAGAAAATCTGGAAGTGCAGAGATGGCTGGAAATATCACTTCCTGTAGCATCAAAGTGGGAGACTCCTGGGAGGACACTCAGAGATGCTGGAGGTGCCATTGATCTCATTACAGCACCAATGAGGTGACACTGAGACCTCACTGTTGTTTATCTGGCGATTTCCAAGCAACTGAGGTTAATGGCTTTCTCTTTTTATACTGCCTGCCTCAAATTCTGTACAAGTGCCTCACTGGAGCTGTCAAGTTGCAATCCGACTGGTAAGCGGGATCTGTCATTTCCAGTGCAGGGCATCTGTAAGCAATGTCCAGCACGCTCCCTTGTTTATATGTGATGCGGGACATGAGGGAAAGGGAGGGAATCCAGGCAGGCAGAGTGGTATGACCAAAGGAAAGCATGAGGCATACTGAGTGCCTAGGGCCAAGGCCAGGTCCTAGAAACTGAGGGTGCGTTTGTCACGAGAGGGGGCTGCTGGATAGTCAGGTGGTGACTGGGTCATGGGGGCCCTTGAATCCCATAGTAAGGGACCAGTGGAGACATTACATGAAGAAGCCATGAGATTAGGAAAGAATATTGGGAAGATGAATCTGGTGAGGGCTGTGGGAAAACCAGAGGGCTGGAAACTGAGACAAGGATGGGTTGGTTTCGCTGACCCTGCTCCCTTCTCCAGGACCTGGATCCTAGATTTGTATCATTCCTCTGTCACAGTCACTGAGAAGGTGATAACTTGAAGGAAACAACATCATTCCAGCAGGAGTGGTCAGGACAGCTGTAAAGCCCTATGCTTTAATATCTGTGGACTTGCCACCAATTTAACAGGGTCTTGAACAAGGTTACAAGAAAACAGCCTCCCCCCCACCCATGAACTGCTGATGCACAGTATCTATTATTGTGGTTGCCAAAATAAATCTGCTTTTATAGGCTGTTTGCTTTAGAATGTGAAAGCACTTGGAAATTACATTGGGTCTATTTTTCTGTCAACCTTTAAACAGTGATACGTGAGTGTTCTTGGGGATTGGTGCTTTCCTCATGGGGTCCTAAATTGATTAACCTTTCAGTCATTAAGTCTATCACAAAAAGTCCAGAAGGTGGTGTTGGGGCCTCTGGGGACAATGTGGGAGGAATTAAAGTATGGCAGGTTTAGATTTCCCACTGAGAAGTCTTGGCTTAGTTCTGATGCAGAGGTGAGGCGTGGAAGGGTTTAGAGCAGAGAGAGGTCACCATGGTCACTGTTGGAGTCAGCAATGAATCTTAGTAAAGACCCTAAACCACCTAATCTTCACAGCACGAACCATCACAAAGACCTTTGCATGACCTTGTTTAGTCTAATGAACTCAAACAGGGCAGGTATTTGCATGCAAATAGCAGCCATGCTTTTTTCTTTTTTAAAGTGGATGCTGAGGGTGAAGCTAGGAGATTTAAATTTTTTCTCAAAATACACACCCTTATGCACATATGTGTATTCAATAGATGACACTTTTGTTGAATATACATTGTAGATGATGGATTTTACTTTACAAAATATGGTTGAACATTCCCCCACTGTGACTTGTGGATTTGAAAAGGCTTTGCACGTTGCTCAGATTCAGCAGGTCTATTCATGAGATTGCTACATAACCTTTAATTTGATTAAATGAAAATCCTACCTAGGACTATTAGTTGAATGTTTAAATGTGCGTATTATTGTGCTAGGTCTTGTGAGGCTTTGGAGCTTTAACACACATACCGTGGACTTCAGCAACGATAACCATGCATGTTGCTTGACAAGTTTACAAAGTGCTTTAACACACATTATTAAAGACTTAAAACAACCTTGCCATATACGTAGGGGAGGCATTATTTCTTAATTATTTTTAAGGTGACAAAATTAAAGTTGAGAGAGGTTAAGGCTGTGCACGAAGTCACAGCACTAGTACAGGGCTGCCACATTGTTAACTTTCAAAAGTGTTTTGTAACAGCGTTATTATTATTATTTTTTTTAGTTGGAGTCTCACTCGCCCAGACTGGAATGCGGTGGCATGCTCCCGGCCACTGCAGCCTCGACCTGCTGGGCTCTGGTAATCCTTCCGCCTCAGCCTTTCAAGTAACCGAAACCACAGGCACACGCTATCATGCCCGGTTAATTTTTGATTTATTGTAGAGATGAGGTCTTGCCAAGTTGCCTGGGTGGGTCTCGAACCCGTAGACTCAGGCAATCCATTCGCCTTGGCCTCCCAAAGTGCTGGGATTACAGGCTGAGCCACCAGCACTGTGATTTTAAAAATATCACTAGAAACATGTATGGAACACTAACTGGTGTAGTGTGGTTCAGGAGGGTAGATCATCCAGTCTATTTTTGTTATCAGGTTATTAATTCTTCCAGGTTCTCTTACTTTTTTATTTTTTGAGACATGGTTTCATTCTGTCACCCAGGCTAGAGTACAGTGGCATGATCTCAGCTCATTGCAGCCTTGAACATCTGGCTCAAGAGATCCTGCTGCCTCAGCCTTTGAAGTAGCTGATACTCCAGGAACATGTCACCACACCCAGATAATTTTTTTATTTTTTGTAGAGATGGGGTCTCACTTTGTGTCTCAGGCTGGTCTTGAACTCCTTGTCTCAAGCAGTCCTCCTGCGTCGGCCTTCCAAAGTGCTGAGATTACAGGTGTGAGCCCCTGTGCCAGGCCTATCTCTTAATGATTATACATACTCTTGTAGACTCCCTCCCTTCCTCCCTCCCTTGCTCTCTCTCTCTCAACCGTGTCCCCTCAGTAAACACTTCCTGAACTTTGGTGCCACAAGAACAAGCCATGGCATTTGCCTCTCCGGAGCTTTTGGCTCTGCTAAACACTGCCCAGCTGTGTCTTTGTGGTGCCAGAGTCCATGATTCATCAGCTGTTAATTTTTGTTTTTTAAAGGGTTTGTTTCCCTCCAGATTGCAAATAATTTAGTTCTCCACTATCCTGGGTTTATGTTTCCATTTTCCATGTCACTGCCTGCTTCTCCTTTGCTTTATCCTTGGGGTCTTCCTGATTGCCAGAGATAGTCTGCCCAAGGCTCTGTTCTCATTTGGGAATCCAGTCACTCTTGGTGAGCACCTGCTACATGCCAGGTGCTGTTCTAGGAGCTGGATGAAGCTGGCAGAAGTCTCTACTGCCAGGAGCTCACACACCACTGGGAGGAGAGAGATGGTGGACTAATAAGTGAGTAAATTATTTGGAATAAATAATTAAATATACACATAATGATTAGGATCGATAGGGCGAGAAACGCTGTAGGCAAACATAACTCAGGGAAGAGGGCTAAAGAGTGCCTGGGGTAAGTAGCACGCAATTTAAAATAGGAAAATAAGGTGGTCAGAGAGGGCCTCATGAAGTGGGCATCTGAGTGGGGTTTCTAAACCACGAGGGCAGATGGGAAGGACTGTCCAGGTGGAGGGAAGAACAAGTGCAAAGGTCCCAAGGCAGCGCATTCTGGCTATGGAATGACAAGGAGGTCTGGATGGCTGCAGCGGAGTGAAGGAAGGGTGGAGAATTGGCAACGAAGTCAGAGACAGGCCAGACCATGTGGTCTAGAGTTAGCAGACCTAGGTTAAAACATGGACTCTGTCTCTTAATGACTGTGTACTCTGCCACCCAGAGCATCAGTTTCCTCATCTGTGAAGTGGGCATCATAATAATAGTATCCACTTGCAGTGTCATTCTTTCCGGCTGCTCATCATTGGAAACTCCTTCTTGATTCTGGGAAATTCTCTTAGGACCTCTCTTAGCAGTCTTGAAAAAGAGTAGTCCTTCCCTGTGGTAGCTACAAATTCCAGATGAAAGGACAAAACATGGATTTTTTTTTGAGTTGGAGTCTTACTCTGTCACCCAGGCTGGAGTATAGTGGCACACAGGCTCACAGCCACCCCAGTGTCGACCAGCTAGGCTCCAGTGATTCTTCTGCCTCAACCTTCCAACCAAAACTACAGGTGCGTGCTACCACGCCTGGCTAATTTTTTTCATTTTTATTGTAGAGACGAGGTCTTGCCAAGTTGCCTGGGCTGGTCTCGAACCTGTGGGCTCAGGCAATCTACTCACCTCAGCCTACCAAAGTGCTGGAATTACAGGCTGAGCCACCAAGCCCAGCCAAAACATGGATTTAACAAACCCAATGAGCAGTCATTTTAACACTGTGTAAATCTCATGTTTTTCTAGCAGTTCACTTAAACTTATCCTCTAATCACTAGCCAAGGACAGAAGCAGTTTCTCAGAGGTAGCTGTTGATGATTGCTTTACAACCTGTCTCCCTAGCTTGTTTTATATTAATTAGCTTTTCTATTTCAAGTTTTTGTCTCCACCCACAAGACCCAAGTTAACCTAATCAGTCCTTTGTGACCTTCATGACACAGACCCCACTACCATTGCAGCAGTCACATGACTAACCCATCCCTCTGCCTGCTGTCCATCACCTGATGTTAATACCTGTGCTTACCTGGCCCTTTGTGATGACGTGGAGCAGACCACACCACCCAATCACCCTAACATCCTTCCCCCAGCGCATGCCTGTAGTTCCAGCTACAGGCTGAGGCAGAGGGATCGCCTGAGCCCAGCACATCGAGTCTGCAGTGGCCGTGGGAGTGCCACTACACTCTAGCCTGGGCAACAGAGTGAGACTCCAACTTAAAAACAACAACAACAACAACAAACAAACAAACAAAACAAAAAATAACCTTCCTCCATCAAAGGAAAGGATTAAAAGAACTCAATCAGGAGCAGCCAAGGGCCATTGCTTTACTAGATTCTGGTGTGGCCATGTGCTCTTTGAGCTGTGGCTACTGCCACGTTTCCTAAGCTCTGGTCCCCTCTTCTACCTTGTAGAAGTGAATTCTCTCTCTCTTTCTCTCACTTACTTTTTAAATAAACTGTATTTTCTAATCTAACTTCTGTGCAATTCTTTGCATCTTTCATACGGCACCAGACACCCACACCCCAGTGGGCCTGACCTAACATTCTGGAGCCCCTACTGGGAGTGTGACCTAACACAAGATATTTGCTTTTTCTCTCTTCCTTGAAGTCAGAGTTCAGAGAAGCGCTCGAGGTTCCATTGATGAGACCCAGCAGCTATAATGCAGAGAAGGCTACATGCCCGTGTGCATGCCTGCAGAGTTTGTGTCTGTGTGTTTACATGTGTATGTTTGTGTGGTGTGCATGCTTGTGTCTGTGTGTGGAGTGTGTACACACATGTGTGTGAACTGAGAGCTCAGAGGCTCCAAGGCAATTGAAGCCAGATCAAGGTGGTGACCACAGAGCTGGTGGCAGCTTTGGTATCTGGGGTAGGAAGGGTAGACAGGGTGGGCGCTGCATGTGGTGCCTGGCAGGGACCTCACCAGGCCTGGTTCTCACTGTGGAGGCTAAAGCAGCTCCATCTTGGAAGCTAATCCACCATGTTGACTTCTTAACCCTGGTTCCAGGAAGGCCTCCAAGATATCCAGTTTATCTATTGTTCCTGATATGAGAGTACATATTTACTGTCAAGCCTGCCCTAAGATCAAATGAACCTTGATGTTATCATCCTTCAATTGTCCTACACATCTCTTCGGAATCACCCTTGGGCCTAGGGGGTAATGGCATAGGGATCTACCATTTTGTCCTGCCACGGCCCAAGACACAGACATGGCTTCTGTTCATAAGTCCCTATTAAAGTTTCTTTCTGAGAAACTGGGTCTGTCAGCTGTGTAGGAACATGAGCCCTGATCAGGCCACCTGGGTAAATCGGATATACAGTTGTGAGGAAGAAAATCTCAGAAAAAGATGGCAAGAATCGCAAAGGTTGCATATCCTCTGGCTGGCCCGTAAGTAGCTTACATTCTAAGTCAAACATCAACCAATCAGAACCACCTCATTTGCATGGCAAATGTATGACAGGAATTCTAAAACTCAAGAAGAGAGGGTCAAACACTACCGGGAAGAACCTCAGGCCGTTGCCTCTTTACAGCAGATACTCTTGCTGTTGGCCTGCCTGCTGTTTCCTTCACAACATATCTTTTCTGTAATAAATCTACCTTTCTGAATTCATAACTGTATTGGTGAGTGCTTTCACCCCCTGTGACTCTTACCATATCATACCCAGCCTGCCATGCATGGCATCAGACTTTTTCTTCCATCTCTAATTTTCCTTGGACTTTGTGGGTATTGTTTTGTAGACCTGTCCACTGCAGAACATTTGTGCTATGAATTAGAACTTGCTCCTAGCTGGGTACTCATGAGCTTGGATCTGCAGCCCTCCTGGACAGTGTTCTAATTAATTAATTTTTCTTCTTAAACCATCCAGAGCTTGTTGGTAGAAGGGGTGAAAGTGGGCCAAAGGAGAAGGAATACTAAACTTTCCGTATTCTTAGGGACTTGTTTATAAAGTCATTTAAGGGGAAGGGGAAGGGGAAGGGGAAGGAAAGGATTAAAAAATACAGTCTGTTACCTTGTCAGAAATAATACTGAATTCCCAACACTCTCTCTGATTCAATCTGCGATTTCTCGTTGAAATATAAATAGCTCCTTTAAAATACACGACTGTGTAGCTCTGTGCCTATGCTCATGCAAGTACTTGTCTTGTGGAATTCCTAATGCCTACAATAACACTTGTACACAGTCTATGCTCAATCAATATTTGCTGAAGGAATGAAAAAAAAAGACTTATTGAGACAGATTTTCTGAAAGGCAGACCATTCCCCTCTTCTCTAAGTCTTATTAAAATCAGGGAACCAGATATTTTGTTTCAGATTAAGTGGTTAATTGCTTTGTTTATCACCTCTTCCGTGGGCCAGTCTCCATGCTAGGTGCTGTTAGACTTCCTTTAGGAACATTGACTTGAATGTACCATGCTGTCTAAGAGGACATTAATGAAAATGTAGAAACAATTGGGATGAAGATGGTTGCTGATCCGTGTCCCTTTAGCATGTCTCTCTCTTTGCTTGACTTTTCAGTGCCTATGATGCTCTGTGTAGTGGCTGTTTCTAGGTTGGGGTTCTTATGAATTGGTAAGAGAATTACTAGTAAATTTTAGAATATGTGGGTTGAATTCAAGAAAATTTATATATTGTAGATACATTTATAAGTGCTCTGACAACTTTTCTCAATCCTCAAATATTTTTAGCATGTGTCATTCTCCAAAAAATGCAGTTGTGAGAAAAATAGAGACCAGCCAACCAACAACAAGGCATAGATGCTGAAAGTTGGTTGGGCTCACTCTCCCACTGAGGGCCTTGTGTCCTGACCCCAGCTTCTGGTGTAAAAGGTTCAGGTTGCCACTTCAGTAAAAACATGATGGACAACTCCATGGGTTCTTAGGGGCTTTTCTTTGGACCCTATACTGGAAATCAGAGTGTCTGAACAGTATCTGTCGAAGGACTCCTGCCTGGACACCCCTGAGGTGGGCCATTTAATCCGGAGCTTTGGTGCAGCTCAGCTATTATTTAGGAGGGAAACTCTTGATGGTACATTTGTACTGCGTGTATCCTCACAACAGCCCCCACCCTCCGTCTCACATGCAAGTCATCGCCCCTCCATAAAATGCCAACAACCCTTTGCTAAGCTGGCTGTGATTCCCTATATGTCTCAGAACAGCTCTTAGCCTCTGCTTGATCTACCCTGTCATACTTCAAACACACAACAATACAACACTGAAATCACACAGGTGATCCTGTGAGAAATTCAGTAAAAACAGAAATAATTTAAGAGAAAGAGAAACTCATTCACCTCATGGTAGTTGTCCCTTCCTGCTGGGAAGGGAGTCTACACAAATTGGCACTTTGGGTGTCCTCATGAAATGGAACACTTTGTGTCTCTAAAACATAGTGGTTCACATTTTCATCACCTGCTTCTCTGCTTTGTGGCTTCTAAAGGAATTTTTTTTTTTTAGTCAGAATCTTACTCTGTTGTCCAGTTGCAGTGGCACGATCACAGCTACTACAGCCTTGACCTACTGGGCTCAAGTGAGGTGATCCTTCTGCCTCAGCCTTCCAAGTAGCTGGGACTACAGGTGCGTGCCACCATGCCTGGCTAATTTTTTGGTTTATTGTAGAGGTCTTACCATGTTGCCCAGACTGGTCTCAAACCCCCGGGGCTCAGGCAGTCCTCTCTCCTCAGCCTTCCAAAGTGCTGGGATTATGGGCGAGAGCCACTGCGCCCAGCTTAAAGGAATGTTTTCAGTCGAAGAGGCAGTTTTACTTCTAATGCAGCCAAGTAGACTATTGCAGAAAACTTAGCAGTCTCCCTGTAAGTCTCACCAGTCTCTCATACCATATACTCCACAGAACCCCGAGGAAAGAAATGCAAGCAGTAATAATTTATTGAAAGACTTTTAAAGGCTCTAATGGAAGATAATTAAACACTTCTTGGAAAGATATTTGCTGTCCTAGTCTTCAACCAAAGGGCTGAAATGAAAAAGAAGGAATTTCAGGCATTGGTAGCAGTCATCTGGGGGAACAGAACTTCTTCCTTCTAAACAACCCCATTGCCTCGAACATCACCCCAAGGCAAGAGTTACAGTTTCAGAAGACCACGTTGGGGCAGGGGAGCAAAATAGCAATTAAAATCTACTTTTCATCTGACTAGCTACCACAAACGTGTGTCCTAAGAGCTGGGTTGAGGTAGAGTGGTTCTATCCAATGTTGGCTGCAGTAACTACTGCACAAATATCTCCTTTTGCCTCAGTGTCTGGTGAGCTTGGCCATCTTATATCTTGCCACAAGGTAAGAAGTTGAGAGGTTGAGGGTATTTATCCCAGTGCAAAGCTCTTGTGTCAGAGGGGACTGGGGCTCCAGAGACCCCAGACTGGGTGGGTGGTTGCGAGGTATTGTCCAGACATGGACTGTTTCTCCTGCACCTGGCTTCCATCTTCCCCTTCCCCCAGGCCAAGGCTGGGCCCTGCAGGATATGCATATTTCCAGGTATGCTGAAAACAACCTAGGCATCACTCTCAATCAATGTAATTGTAGGCACCCTATAGCAACTTGAATAATTAACTTGCTTTGTTATTAAGCTGTTTGCTGTACTGTCCTGAGGCAAGGATTCTACTGCTTCCCATGACTTTTAATAAACCAGTGTCTCTCCCTGCTGGACCTCTGGGTAACTTCTTTGGAATAGGTGAACATTACACACAAGCCCTCTCAGATTTGAAGTTCCCACGTTCCAGTGTCCCTCACAGAGACAGCTGGGACCAGTTTGGGCCCTTAGCACAGGGGTTTCCAGACAAGGCCACTCCACAGAAAAACTAGCCAATTTTCAGGTGCCAGGGTGTGAATGTCTCTCATTCTGGAGTCAGAACTCACTCCCTTACCTTTCACTGTCCTGTGTGGGGCCCAGCACAGAGGTGGTAGAGATTTCCCAGGACAATCCTTGACCTTGAACTGGGGGTCTTCCACTCACTTCACAGATACATTTCTGCTCAGCAAACTTTCATTGCATGATCATTTTGTGCCAGGAACCTGTGTGAGGCCCTGATGATCTAAAGTTGAGTCATGATTCTTGCTTTTGTATTGTCTACACATGAAGATTCAGGGAGGTTCTCAGCCCTGGCTGCATAGTAGAGCCATTGGAGGAACTTTGCAAAAGCTGCTGTCAAGGTCTTATTCCAAATCAGAGAAGTCAGCATCTCAGGGTGGGGTTCAGGGTTAGTCCGTGGTTAAAAAGTTTGGAAACTAGTGTATGCATTGGCACAAGACATGATGGGAGACCCACTATTGTCTTTCCACATTGCCACAACCCCTAGAGAAGGGCATGGCAAGGGTTCTAGCACTCCTGCATGTACCCACATTCCTGAGAGTTAACAAAAGGTGTGCGTCCCCTTATCTCCTATATACTCCCAGTAAGTAACCTCAAAGAATCCTTAATTTCCCTGCAGACTGTATACAGTTTACTGAGGAATGTAAATCCTCATTTACTCCCTTTCCTTAGTAGTCATAGGTTTGAGAATACAGTATCAAGGTAATCGTAAGTCTTGTGATTTGTATAACTTTTGCATATAACAACATGTAGTAATGTATAATGTCTCACACCCTTCTAACTCCCTTTACTCTGTGGCAAGTTTGATGAACACCTCTGCTGGGTGTTACTGATAATAAACTGTGAGACACCTCTGGCAACCGGAAATGTGGACCACAAATGTCATTATTGGCAAAATGCAGCTGTAACTTAAATTCTGTACAATGCTCTACTAGTCATGTGGTTAATGTATAGGTACCAAAAGCTTTGAACTTAAAAAAGCTGACTGTAAAACCTGAAGGGTAAGCAGAGCCATTTTAGAAAGGCTAGAAGCCCAGCTCTGCTCCCTGGATTCAAATTCAGAAATAAACCTCTTTCTACCAGTTCCCCGCCTCTTGATTTACTGGTATGGAGGGAGTGCAGCTGAGGATACTCAGACTGTAACACATAGGCTAGCTTGCTTATTTTCTCTATAGAGCTAGGCTGTGAAGGTACAGGATGGAAGATTGCTAGGTTTTCAAATGGGAGCCAAAGAGAAGCAGATCCAGAATCAGGGCAGGGAGCAGCACATTCTTGAGTTGAAGGTCTAGGGAACTCCTGGACTCGGCCCCTGAAGTGCACGTGGGGGAGAAAGTTGCTGTGGAGGAATATGAGGCCTTACTAGGCCAACATCAATAGAGTAAATTGGGCAAATTGCCATGTGTGGCACACTGGGTATGGCCAGAGTCATGGGAGTGAAAGTGTTCACCAAGACAGTTATGAGTGAGGAAAGGTAGATTTATTAAAGGGAAGATACACTGTGAAGGGGATGGTGGGCAGAATAGCAGTGAGAATGTTTAGTTGCCTGCCAGGAGGCAGTGGCCTGAGGTTCTTTCCCATTGGAGTTTGGCCCTCTCTACAATTAGGGTGAGTTTTAGGATTCCCATCATGCATTTGGGTTCCTGTCATGCAAATGAGGTAGTTCTGATTGGTTGACATTTGATCTTGATTATAAGCTGCTCATGGGCCAGCCTGAGGTTTGTAAAGTGGCCTGTTGATTGTAGGGTAAACAGCAATAGTTGACTGACTTTTTTTGTGTCATGGAACCAGGAACTTGCTGTTAACTACTTCTTTGCTGGCTTCGGAACAAACAGCCAGTGTTTTTCAGTTGGTTATTCAGTTTTTATAATTCTTATAGTCTCATTCTGAGACTTCCTTCCTCAAAATAGTTTACCCAATTGATGCTGGCCTAATCAGGCCTCATGTTCCTCCATATAAATTATATCGAGGAAGAAAATCTCAGGATGAGATTTAAAAAATGATACAAAGAAACATACGGAGAGTAGGAAGAGTCATGAAGCCTGGTTAGCCAGCTGTAAAACATTTGCAGTCAACAAAAAGCAGTTAACCATTCACTAGTTCCACAGCAAACAAAAAGCAGTTAACTAATGTTAACTACTATTGTTAATTAACCCTATCTTAAAGAAACAAAACACCACAATCAGCTGCTTCACAGGCCCCTGGAAATTTCCTTTTGTAGACCTCCCCCAAGATAATCCCCTTGGCGCTCACAGGACCCTAATATGGTCTTATAAAGACTTCTATCTAGCCCCTGCCTCTTTGCAGACAGCAGACTCTCTCTGCACTGTTGGCCCGTTGTGCTCTTCACAACGTATCTTCCCTTTAATAAATCTACCTTTCTTAATTCATAACTGTCTTGGTAAATTCTTATTGCCAGCCTGTGACTCGGCCATGCCAAGCCTGCCACGCACATCAGTTGCTTTGGAAGAGTGGTGGAGTGAGTGTTCTGTGCCCAGGTGTGTCTGCCCCATGATTTTGCTCCAGGTCTGGCCTCGTGGGAAGGGCAGAGCATACAATAAACCAAATCGGTGTTTGGGCAGCAAGGCACTTCTTCTGTGCCTGCATTGTCCCACGGTGCCCTGACTCAGTCATGCTAGCTCAGGGACTTGGCTCTGAGTCAGTAAAGGGACAACAGATGCTGGAAAGTCCTGTGTTTCCAGAACAGGTTGGAGTAACTTGCCAAAGGATGGCCAGGGGTGACTTTTTATGTGAGAAGGAAACAGTCAACCACCTGGCTGTGGTACAGGACACCAGGAACGTACTCTGGGACCTACTGACCATCTTTATTTCTTGATGTGCGATTCCTTTAGTAGGGGAAACATCCATCCTTTTCTTAGTGAAAAACAAGACATAACTTGCAAATATCCTTGAGAAGGATACAATTTTGACTTAAGTTCACATGCAGAAGAGAATGGCTGCTATCAGGTCCTTTGTTGGGAGTGGGTTTTGATAGAGACTGTGAGGCAGAGGATGTTTCACCCTTCCCAGGGACATATTTATAATTAGCAAAAGTTCCCTGGGAACCCAGTATTGTCCCCACTTCTTCGAAGGCTCACCAGAATCAGGGACCGTGGGTGTATCTGGCCTCTCCACATACAGGCCTCTGTGCTATGCCCCACTTCTCCAATCCATGTGGATTTAGGATGATAAACTGGATCCATTCTTTAAGGATTTTGCTCTTACCAAGTGAGTGAAAACATGCTAATGAAAAGGAATGGGCATCTTCACATTGTCCTCTTTATGTCTGGAAGGGAGGTCAATATACCTAAAAGTGTGACTAAGTAGATGTAGCTGTAATATATATATATTTGAGTTGGAGTCTTGCTCTGTAGTCTAGGTCGGAGTGCAGTGGCATGCTCACAGCCATCGCAGCCTCGACCTGCTGTGCTCAGGAGATCCTTCCCCCTCAGCCTTCCAAGTAGCTGGAACTACAGGTGTGCACCACCATGCCCAGCTAATTTTAAAAAAATTATTTGTTGTGGAGATGAGGTCTTGCCAAGTTGCCCAGGCTGATCTTGAACTCCTGGGCTCAGACAATCCTTTTGCTTCAGCCTCCCAAAGTGCTGGGATTACAGGTGTGAGCCACTGAGCCTGGCTGCTACAGTATTTTTAAAGCGAAAAGTATTCTCATGCTGTACAAAGACAAGGTTCTGAGGAAACTGGGACTTGGAAAACATTAATGAGTTATATGATATACTTAAAAATCTTTACAAATGACATGAAAAGGTGGGGATTAAGAGCAAGAAAACAAGCTGATTGCCTTTTGGAAGTGAGGCTGCTTTGTGAGTTCTGAGCTTTTTTTTCTACTCAAATTGTATTTATTGAATCTTTATATGATATTTATCATTGAAAAATATTTTGTAAATACTCAGAAAGTAAATAAGTTTTAGATTTTATGGTGTAATTTAACAAATAAGCTCATTTAGGATAATGTATTGCAACACATGCTATATATACAGCTATGAAGATGACCACACTGTAGTTTTCATCTTGCAGTGCTCACCAGTAAGCATGGCAAGCAAAATCAACATTTCTTGACATGTTAAGATGCCCTGCAGGCTGAAGTTAGGGTATTAAATAAAATGCCTTATAAAAACAAGTTTTCATAAACCAAATAAGCACATCTGTAGATATGACTACATATGGGAAATAAATGACTTTGCCAAAATCTCTTACACGGAGCCATCGGAAACTTCTCAAGTCAGTTCAGCTCAATTCAAGTCATAAGTCTGCACTCCGCAGCAGAAAATGAAGGTGTGATTTCCATACCTACACCATGTGTTTCAGCAAATTCACTGCTGTGTAACAAACCAACCTAAAACCTAGTGCCTTGATAATAATAAATAATAAGTTATAATTCCTCGTGGAAAAAAAATCAACAAATAAGCTCATTTAAATCAAGTACATAAAAGAATACCAAAATACCACCACATAATTAATTGATACTATTTATAATTTGGTTATCAATACACAAAAACTTTCTATGTAAGCATTTTTTTTTTTTTTTAGGTTGGAGTCTCACTCTGTTGCCCAGACTGGAGTGCAGTGGCCGCTCCCGGCCACCGCAGCCTTGACCTGCTGGGCTCCGGTGATCCTTCCGCCTCCACCTTCCAAGTAGCTGGAACTACAGGTGTGCGCTACCACGCCCAGCTAATTTTTTGATTTATTGTAGAGATGAGGTCTCGCCAAGTTGCCCAGGCGGGTCTCGAACCCGCGGGCTCAGGCAATCCACTCACCTCAGCCTCCCAAGGCGTGGGATTACAGGCTGAGCCACCGAGCCTGGCAATGTAAGCATTTTCTAAGTGAAAGGACAGCCTGAGAGCGGGAAGCCATTTTAAAAAATCTTGTTCCTAAACCCCTAACACAATGATGGGAAAGCGGAGGCTATGTTTTGGAGAAACGCATACTTTAGTAAAGATTAACTTTGCCAATTTTGTATTTTCAGAAACACAGACTTCCTGATGCCAGGCATCAGAGGTATCTCATAGCTTGCCTAGAGTAAAGGGAGTTTACAAGGCCTAAGACATCATGCGTTAGGCAAAAGTTATGCAAATCACAAAACTTGTGATTACAAAAGTTATTCAGATTGCAGGACTTGTGACCACTCAGAGGGGGCAGTGAGTGGGGATTCAATCTTCCAGTAGATTGGGTCCTGTCTACAGGAAAGTCAAGGATGTCCTTTCATTCATTTACCTACTCTTTAATGGAGTCATTTGCTTTTTTTCTTGATTTATTTAAGTTCTTTGTAGATTCTGGATATTGGTCCTTTGTCAGATGTATAGCTTGTGAATATCTTCTCCCATTCTCTAAGTTGCCTATTTACTCTGCTGACTATTTCTTTTGCAGTGCAGAAGCTTTTTAGTTTAATGTTTTTTATTTTTATTTTTTAGTTTAATATTTATCTTTGTTTTTGTTGCATTTGCTGTTGGAGTAAAAAATTCTTTGTCTAGGTCATTGTCCAGAAGAGTTTTTCTTAGGTTTTCTTCTAGGATTTTTATGATTTCAGTCTGACATCTAAATCTTTAATTCACCTTGACTTTATTTTTGTATATGGTGAGATATAGGGATTAAGTTTCATTTTTCTGCATGTTGCTATTCAATTTTCCCAGTGTCATTTCCCCCACGTATGTTTTTGTCTGCTGTTTTGGAGATCAGTTGGTTGTAGGTATTTAGGCTTATTTCTGTATTCTTTGTTCTGTTTCACTGGTTCATGCATTTGCTCTTGTACCTGTACCATGTCGTTTACTACAACCTTGTAGTATAAGTATGGTGTCTGTTGCTTAGGATAGAACTTACACAAGAGTTTTTCTTTTTGAGTCAGAGTCTCACTCTGTTGGCCAGGATGGAATGCAGTGGTATGTTCATATCCACTGCAGTACTGACTTTCTGTGCTCAGGTGATCCTTCCGCCTTAGCCTCCTGAATACCTGGAACTCAGGCATGTACCACTATACCCAGCTAATTTTTTGATTGATTGTAGAGATGCGGTCTCGCCAAGTTGCCCAGGGTGCTTTTGGTCCCCTGGGCTCAGGCAATCCTCTCTCCTCCTCCTTCCAAAGTGCTAGGGTTTATAGGCATGAGCCACTGTGCCTGGCTACAAGAACATTTTGACATTCTTAGAGGCCAGAGTGATAATGTAGGGGTTGTTCTGCAGGCAGGGACACCATTCATGCATACTTACTTTTTTTTTCTTCAGTAACAGCAGAGATTTTTATTATCCTTGTTGGCCCACCAGGAAGCAGAGATAGGTAATGCCACATCTGGAGCTCACCCAAGACTTACGTGGGTCACTGAGTCCCCTTCTCCCATTGCAACATTTCACAGGTCTCCATTTTGGGGACCTCTTAGGACTGCCATAGGTCCCATTGCATGACAGGTGCAGGGAGAACATTACCAGGAGAGGTGGGGGGAGCCAGCAGGGTGGCGTCGTTGATGTCACCCATTTGCAGTTGCTTGTCCTTCCATCTTCTAAGGTGCTGCCTGTGTCATTCTCAGCACATGCTTCTGAGCCCTGAGGGACCCCAGTTCAACCATGTCTTAACACCAAGGCATGGTATGGGTCTCTTTCACTTGCAGCATCAGTGGCTCAAATGACTCTCCTACACAGTCCAGTCCTAGATACTAACGAAGGGATAGGAAGGTGCAAAACAATCTAAGGACAGAGCTGGTGCTGTCAGATGGAGCCGGGGTGTTGCTCACTTCAGGATTGCAGGGGCTGTTTCTCTGTCTCATTCTTTCTCATATTCATTCATTCAGCTAACACTTTGAGGACCTACTATGTGCCAGGTGCTGTGTAGATGAGGAAATGAAGACCCAGATAAACTGAGACTTGGATAAAGTAATTGAGCTGGGTTTTGGGACTTGGCTGTTGTGCCAGGCGTGTGCCGCTTGTTTCTCCAGACCCACTCTCCGGGGATTCATTCTTACACTTGTTCTGTGTCTCTGAAGGCTGGCCTCTTTGGATGCTACCAGTTTTCCCTGTCCTGTGGCTCCCTGTTGTATTCTGTTGGTGGGAGGCGCTGTGAGGTGGATGGGTGGGAGGAGCCATCAAACTGAGGCATCTTTGCTTGGTTGTAATGGGTCTGTGTTTGCTTTTCTACCTTTACTCCACCTTTCTTTGCAGTCACAGCTTGCACTAGGTTCAGATACTTACTCTCCCCCTTTCCACCTCAGGCTAAGGAGTGTCAGTGGCCTCCTTACAACCATCTGGTCCTGTGTTGACTCATCTTTTTCTGTTAATTTACCTTAAAGTGGCCAGCAATGTTAGGAACACCCTGTTGCTAGTTTTTCATTATTTGCTTTTTATGGAGTGTCAGCATTCTGTTTGGTATGATAATGGTGCTCAGAGTCTCCCCAGAAAGTAGAAGATCACAATGGAACTCTGGGATTGTGTAGAGTAGGTTCGCTGATTACTAATCCCAAAGACTCCCACTTCAAGGAGGAGAGCGAAGATTGTCACCATGCCAACCACAAAGAAGTCCAAAGGTTTCCACCCAAACGCACAGCATCCTAGCTACAGTTTCACAAACTTCCTGAGTGAGTGTGACACTCACACTCAATGAGTTATACAAAAGTGAGTTTATGGCTCTTAGTTAGGCAGCCAGGGACAGAAGAAGAATTGGATCCAGCGTGAGCTGGCCCCCCAAGGCTCAAGAAAGCTATTGGGGTGAATGGAGTGTCAACTGTGCATGCCCCACTCACACCACAGTTGAGGTATTCTGAGAAGCAGCCCGCCCTGCAGGGGCAACATGACCCACTGGGTAAAGCTTTCAAGGACATCCTGCTTCCAGGGGAGGCAGGCACAAAGCCAGGACAGTCCAGGCAGTCACTGCCTAACTAAAATCCTACATTCTTTGGGAGGGACAGGAATAAGGCAGTTCCTTTTTATCTCAGGATGTTGTATTCCCAGTACACTCTGCAGTTATTCTGAGAGCTACATGCAAGAAAAAGGGGTTGGTCGACAGCCACTCAGAGAACTATCTTTCAGGAGCTCAGGGTTGTGTGCTCACATCTTGGATGAATGCACAGATCATTTTCTTGTGGTGAGAAAATGGCTTTAAATAGAAGACGAGACCTCAGCTGATCCCATGAGAAGGGTGTACCAGAACTCAACTGGGACATTGTGTTCCAGGGTTTTATAATATTTTTAGTGAGGGATATGGGAAACAGGACAGAAATCAAGGGAGGGCTATAAAAGATCTTGTTTAATTTATTCTCAACGAGTCAGGTTTTAGCAGTTCCATAGGGTAACCCAGTGAAGGGGAAGGACTGCAGCACTTTGGGTCAGAAAAAGAGAGTTCTGATTCCTTTTCTTCAAAAATTTCCTCTGTGACCTTAGGAAATTTCCTCCATTCTAGCACTTTAAATGATACATGGTTCTATATGAATGCAAGTTATTTGTATTTTTATATATTTATAAATCTCTCTCTTTTACTGCTTTACTTAGAAAGTGACCCTTTCTCGATATTTCCTTAGACATATTTCAAAAGCTTTTTATGACTTATTGGAAATAATGCTATTACAGAATGAGAAACTACTGGAAATGCTGTTAGCTTTCTCTGTGGAGATGCTCTGGTAGTGATGGTTCTTAAGATTCAGAAGTCAGCAAGGCTGTGAGCTCCTGTCCCGGCCAAATTACTCACCAGCACTAAGAGACTGTCCTCATCGGCCTCATCAATACTAAGAGACGGTTCTCATCAGTCCTCATCACCAGCACTAAGAGACTGTCCTCATGAAACAGAAATGCCTCAGGGAAGAGGTTTTGTCCTGATTGACTGTATGGAGTCTTTTTTTTTTTTAAGTTTTAGTTTCTGCAGTGCGTGTTTGTTACATGGACATATTGTGCACTAGTGGGGATTGGGTCTCAGGTGACCCATTCCCCAAATAGTGAACATTATGCTCCATAGGCAGTTTTTGAACCCCAAGCACCCCTCTCCCACTTATTGGTGTCCCCAGTGTCTATTATTTCCACTTTTGTGACCATTTAGCACCCACATATGAGTGAGAACATGTGGTGTTTGGTTTTCTGTTTCTGATTCAATTCACTCAGGATGACGGTCTCCGGCTTCATTCATGTTGCTGCAAAGGATGTGATTTCATTCCCTTTTATGGTGGTATAGTATACCATGGTGTATATATACCACATTTTCTTTATCTAATCAATTGTTGGTGGGCACTTAGGTTGGTTCCATGTTTTTGCTATTGTGAATAGTGCTGCAATGAACATATGAGTACAGGTATCTTTTTAATATATTGATTTTTTTCCCTTTGTATTTAGTCTTGATAGCCTCTGGGGCTGGCAGGTATCAAGTGGTTCCCAGAATGGGGAGTCTACAGGAAGAGGGATTTATTTCTAAAGATCCAGACTTGCCCTGTCCATGAAATCAGCCTCTTCATGCTCATTCTCCCAAATCACGCTTTTCCCTCTTTTGCAGTTCTGTGTAGGAAAACATAAATATGTATTGCAGTGGTCAAAAACGATTCTGAATAGAAGGACAGGATTTCAGCTGAGCCTCTACGTAAGGTGCATCAGACCTCAACTGGGGGGCGGGGGTCTCCTCAGGCAACAATCGCTTATTCTTTGGAAACTGCCTCCACACATGGGAGAAGATCATGGTTTCTGAGCTTTCTTGTCCATCCTACATATTCATCTGCCGTCACTGACTGATCTGGGGAAAGCACTAACTTCATCTTAGGCAAATCATATCCATATTATGGAAACTTGAATTTTGACTGGTGAACCACAGAGACTGAAGGTTGCTGGAACTGAGACATCCTGACAACAGCACAGAGCTTGGCTAGGAATGTTGATACTTACTGAGTTTCCATGAATCTCCCTAGTCCTGGTCTTCCTGTAGTTTGGCTGTTCAGCCCCTTCCTTCAATAACTTTCTTTCTTTCTTTCTTTTTGTTGTGGTCTCACTCTGTTCCCTTGACTGGAGGTCAATGGCACAGTTACGGCTCACCATAGCCTTGAACTCCTGGGTTTAAGTGATCCTCCCTCCTCTGCCACCTGAGTAACTGGGGCTGTAGGCATGCACCACCACACCTGTCTAATTTTCATACTTTTTTTTGTAGAGATGAGGTCTTGCTATATTGCCTGTTCATCTTGAACTCCTGGGCTCAAGCAATGCTCCTGCCTCAGCCTCCCGAAGAATTGGGATTACAGGTGTGAACTACCGCACCCAGCAATAGCTTTCTAAAATATATCCAGCCTGAGTTTGTGAAAGTTACTTTCTAACTTCCTTTTTTTTTTGAGTTGGAGTCTAACTCTGTTGCCCAGACTGGAGTGCAGTGGCACGCTTCCGGCCACCGCAGCCTCGACCTGCTGGGCTCCGGCCATCCTTCCGCCTCAGCCTTCTGAGTAGCCGGAACTATGGGCGTGCTACCACATCTGGCTAATTTTTGATTTATTGTAGAGACAAGGTCTCGCCAAGTTGCCCAGGTGGGTCTCAAACCTGCCTGGCTTGGTGCCTCAGCCTGTAATCCCAGCACTTTGGGAGGCTGAGGTGAGTGGATTGCCTTTTTTTTTTCAAGCAGGATTTATTGAGAGGACAGAAAAGCGCCCAGAGCAGGAGGGGCCTGAGGGGGTTGCCCTCTAACTTCCTTTTTATTGCTTGTGTGGTTGGAGAGGAAATCAGCAAGCTTCTAATTGTCCAGTGAGAACTCCCACAGGCGGCCTCATTCTCCTCCTCCTCTTTATATACATCCCCCGCCTCCTTCTTCTCACCACCCCTCAATAGTCTAAGCCCATGTGCATATCTCTGTCTTTGCTGCATCAGAATTGTCTTTTCATCATTCCATCTCCTCTTGCCCAGTTTTACCTCAACTCCATAGCACAACTCAACCTTCCCTATGAATTCATCCTGGACTTCTTTGTCCCTCCATTTTTGGCTTTCTCTTCTCTGTGCTATGAGATCAGTCCCAGGACCATCATTTAATTGACCATCTGAAGTTTCCTATGTATTTCTGCTCCCTGGAGGCAGGGACACATTCTGATTTTTCTTTTCTATCTCTAAAATGCTGAGCCCAGAGTTACACACATTTAATTGCTCAATGACATTTTACTAGTGGAGATGGGAAGGAACAAGGCGTTTCAAGGCTACAATAAGACACTACTCCTCCATTAGGATAAAGACTCTGCATTTTTTTTTTTATCTTTTTTTTTTATTATTTTATTTTATTATGTTATTGTGGGGTACAGTTAGGGGTTAGGCATACAAAAATATTTCGTTCAGGTACCCTTGTTGATAAGAGGTGTCTCCCCATCCTCAGATAGATCCCCACCACCATTAATCCCAACCCCTCACCCTCCCCCCCCCCCGACTCTGCATTTTTAAAGGAAATCAAGCCAAACCGGCAGACATCGAGTGTCAGGATGAGGAACTTGTCCCAGGTGTCCGTCCTCAAAATGCAAACATGGCTACTAATCAAAACAAGCTTCCACAGAGACAATAATATCTGATGACAGTGGGTAGGAAAGGATTGAGGTGATGCTATTAGGATTCAACCCGTAGACACTGAGTTCCTACTTTGTCCCAGAAACTTGTCTGAGTGTTTCACATTATCTAGTTTAATTTACACAAAACCTCCATGAGGTGCATAGTCCAGTCCTGGCAATAAGAGGATTGACGTTCAAGATGTTAAGTGACTTGTCAAGGTCAGATGGTTATTAAGAGGCAGGGTTTGGACAGGAAGTGTGTCTCCAGAGCAGCATTTTCTTCATGTCCTTTGGCTTTCCTTTTTTATTAGCCGCTTCAACTATACTCTGAGTTGTGAGCTTTACAGCCAGTGACTAGTTGACAAAACAGTACACGATACCGTACTTTGGCACAGCATGGTTTAAGACCTACTTAGTTTAGCTTGTGCAGTTTCCTTTGAGGCTGAGCATAGTTAATTTCTATACATCTTCCAGATTTCAGTTCTTACAGGCCATGTACCTGTTTTTCTCACATTTACTATAATGGTAATCTTTTTTTTTTGAGATGGAGTTCTCACTCTATTACCTAGGATAGAGTGCATTGATGCAATCAGGGCTCACTGCAGCCTCGATCACCTGGACTCAAGCGATCTTTCTGCCTCCGCCTCCTGAGTAGCTGGGACTACAGGTATATGTCAGGCTAATTAAAAATTTTTTTAAATTTTTTGTGGAGACGGAGTCTATGTTGCCCAGGGTGGTTATGGACTCCTGACCTCAAGCAATCCTCTTGCTTTGGCCTCCCAAAGTGCTAGGATGAGTCACTGTGCCCAACCCACCTTTGTAATCTTATATTTATTTGTATTGATTATTGGATATGGTTATTTCCCCACTGTATACACATACACACACACAATTATAAACTCCACAAGAACAGACAGCTGTGTCTTCTTTTGTTACCCTCTATTTCCATTGTTTATGGCAGTTCTTGGTACATAGTAGGCACACAATTATATGTTGGGGAACTAAAGTATGAATGAACAAATGCTTGAATGATGAATACATGAATGACTTGTGGATGTGACAAGTTTGGCTTAAATATTCAAATTCCTCATAATGGATCTGAATATATGTTTCAAGGAAGCCCATGTTTAGCTGGGCATGGTAGCTCAAGTCTGTAATCCCAGCACTTTGGGAGGCTGAGGCAAGAGGATTGTCTGAGTCCAGGGGTTCGAAACCAGCCTGGGCAATTGGTGAGACCTCGTCTCTACAATCAATCAGAAAATTACCTGGGTGTGATGGTACATGCCTGTAGTTCCAGTTACTTGGAAGGCTGAGGCTGAAGGATTACCTGACCCCAGCAGGTCTATGTTGCAGTGCCACTGCCCTCCAGCCTGACTGACAGAGTGAGACTCCAAGTCAAAAAAAAAAAAAGTTGAAGTTTGCATCCAGCTCTTACCATCTCTTATGTTCTGACCTTGTCTCTGAAAACTCCCTGACTCTCTGTCTTCTCCCTTCAAAATCTGCCTTTGGACCATTCTTATTTTATATGAGGATGGACCTGATGAGCTCCACGCTAAGATGGAAATGACTGTCAGTGGCCTTTCATGCTACCCCACCGGTAGGGTCTTGTGTTTAACTGAAAGCAATCCCCCAAACAAAGCATGGAGTTCTAAAGGTGATACGTCAAATAGGGTGTCTGGGTTGAAAAATACATTCCTCATATTTTGCAAGTAACACCAAAACTTAGGTCTACAACTTTTACAAATGTGCACATCCATGAAACCCACATTCCTATTAGGATGTCAATACTTATTCTCTGCAAGTTCCCTTGTGGCAATTCACAATCAATCCTGATCTCCCACAACTAGAGAGCCATTCTCATTGAGAGAGAAGTTCAAGGTAAAAAAACAGATAACTTTTTAACCTTATATTATTTGTATCTGCCGTAGAACTTCATGCAAACAGAATCAGATTGTACACTCTTTTGTGTCTGACTTCCTTTGCTTGGTGTAATGTTTGAGAGAGTCTTAAATTTGTTGCATGTATACTTTTATTACCAAGTGTATTCCCTCTTATGGATACACCTCAGTTTGCTTATCCATTTTCCAGTTGAGGGACATTTGAGTTATTTATTTTTATGTCGTTTACTATGTCCTTTATATCTTGTTTTGTGAAGTTCTTGTGACAGGTAGATTTTTTATTTGTCTTTATAGTGATAACTTCATATAAGAACCTTAGTCTTTGAGTTATTTTTTGCCTCCTTGAAAAGTCATAATGAAATGATCATATTTCTTCTTTCTCTTCCATTAACCCCCACCAAATTGGAGCGAATGTTATTTTTCTCAGTGTTATCTTTGTTCTTTTGTTATTTAATTATTTAGCTTTAAATTATGTTCTTTGAATCACAGTTATTACAACTGAGGAACCAGTATACCTTTTCTATCTCCTTCCTTCTTTTATCTTCTTTCTTTTGTTTCCTGATTGTGGCATCATTTCTACATTGTTGGGCACATAACCTTTATATTCTTCTCTGTCACTAATCCCTATATTTGTTTTAGACTTTATTCTACTAGTAAATGTAGCCAAGGCTTTTGTCAGTCTGTTTGGTTTAATTTCCCTAACCAATCTTAAGGTTAGTTGATATTCATACTCTAATAGTTTTCTCAAAGAAGACTGATGAAAGCAATATTATTTGAATTCTTTTCTGCCAAAAACTTTTGCCTATCATCTAGAAATGAAGGACCATTTGGCTGGATATAAAATACTTGACTTACACTCCTTACTTGAAGATATTGTATGTATTACTGCACTGTCTTATGGTTTTGAAATTTGCTGAGGCATGCCTTATTTCTTTCCCTTATAAGTAACTTTATCTTTTTTTGTTTGGTTACATAAAGGATCCTCTTTTTTTTTGTACTCTTTGAAGTTCAATACATTAATAGCATATGTTGTCAGGTCAACAATTCTGGGTTAATTTTCTCTGGTACATTGGATTTCTTTTAAATGAGTACACACAAATATTTAGTTTATAAAGGAGGTCTTCAATTATAAATTTAATTTGTTCCATTATTTTGATTTTCCTGAGTGTGTCTCTAAGTCTTTTGGCTTTTCTTTTTTTTTTTTAATTAATTATGCATGCATTGACTTGCTTTTGCTTGTTTTCTACATATATCATATTCTTTTGAGCCTTTATTTCCATTCTGTTTGCTTATATAACGCTTGTCCTGTTTCACTTAGTGGTTATACCAATATCTGTGCCTGTGGTTTGCCCCATGCTCGTTTTAACTTCATCTTAATTTCTGTGATGGCTTTATAGTTTTCTCCAACTCATTTCCTGAGCTTGTTCACTGATACTTCATCCTTTTCTTTTTCTTCCCTCTCTGTCTTTGATTTTTTTCCATAATAGTGGCAATTCTTATGATTAAAAAAATGCATGTGAAGTATCAGGCCACTATTTTTAACTGTTTCATGGCATCATTTTTCCTGGTGAGTGTTATTTTTCTGTAATATATACTTGGTTGCTCATTTTCTCTCCTTTTCTTATAGTGTCTTAGTTTAAATTATTTTGTATTACTTATTATTAAATGAGTTAGACTTGCTTAGAAACATGAGGGGTCTTTCAGACACTTCTCTGCTCCTACAGAGGCAAATTGTTGTCTGAAAATTAGACTCATCTACCTAATAAGCTTTAACAGCAGTAGTAGGCAATCAATGTATAGTTGAGGATTGAATAAATTCTTGGGAAGTATCTGATTAATACATTCATACTCAGTAATAAACAACTGTGCACTGATTTTCTGGAGCTGAATTTGAAGCTTTTTTGGGGTGAGGATGATTAAACCTCAGGAAATAAGCAATGCACTGAGAACATTATTTGTAATACAAATGAAGCTATTTCATATGTAAAAATTACTTAAAATGTTTTAAAAAGAGACACATCTAAAATATTTTCCTTCTCTGTTTTCAATGTTCCAAATTGGAAATATAAAATTTAGGATAAAAATAATGAAAACCAGCCTTGACTAGTTAATAGAGAGAAACAAAAAGGATGGAGGAAATAGAAGGAAAAATAAAAGAGAAAAAGGTGGAAGAGACATGGAGAGAGAAAAATAAACTCTAGCGGAAAAGAAAGAGGCTCAGATTCATTGGGTGAACGTGTGTGGGGTTATTGAGGCTGTGAGAATCTGGGGGGCTGGGAGGTCGTTACAGCCGTTCACATTGTGAGGGTGTGCGAGGGCACCTCACTGGCGGGCATATTTCTAAGGAACATTTTGCAGGACATCCACAGTGTTTTATTTCTCGATGGTGCCAAATGCAGAACTGAGTGTGTCTGAGGCGTCCCGCAGAACTGTGGCATTAATCTAGACAGCTGAAGTCAGGGCCAAGCCAAGGGCGGGTGGCTCATCTACAATCATAAAAACGTGGAAAGTACCCTGCCTGAGAGCCTGGAGAAGAAGCAGCTTGTAGACAAATCTTTGCAATAAAAGCCGAGTGACCTTGGGCAAATTACTTCTCCTGTCTGGGCCTCTATCCTTCATCTGTAGGACTAAGGGGGTGGACTCCATGGCCTCCTCTTTCCCACTCAGTTCTAACAATTTCGTTGTTAACATCATCTTTGGAGAGAGGGATGGATTGTGTGTCTTCTGGCAGCCAGTCTGATGCTGAGTTGTTACGGCAGGAGCATGTCTTTTCAGAGTGGCTGTCCTGTGGGGCTGCCAGCTTTTTCCAGCTGCCATACTGAGTAGGGCGGTGGTACCAGGGAAGGAGACAGGAAGTGGCAGGTCCCTGCTGCTCAGGGCTCTGAGGCAACATGGTGATTGAAGACTCACTCTTTCTGCTGCCCGCTCCTTTTGGCAGATGTCTTGGTTTCAGGGACCTCAGGGACTTTGGCTTGAGAACAGGAATGAGATTCTCAATAATTGCAAAAAGGAGGAAAATGTTGTGGTCCTCATCTTACGCATCGCAACCCAAATTCTCTTCTGAAACACATTTTGATACTCCTTAGTGTCTGCAGATTCATGTCTCTTGGCATGAAGTCTGTATTTTGGGCCTCTTAAGGACAAACACTGTGTCTCACTCATCTTCATGTTCTCAGAGCTTAGAGTGGGACTTCATAGGAACATGAATCAGAGCCCGCGGTGTCTTTCGCTTCGTCTTTAGGTTTGCCTCTGTGCCTCCAACCAAGGACCGAATGGAGGGAGGGAGGGTGGGATGCTCTGAGTGCATACTTTCATTCTGCAGACTCAGGTTTTCTTCTGGGTCATCAGGGGGTTAAATTAAAATAAATAAAATGGTTTACTCCTGAGGAGTTCCTGTGATGGAAGGTGGGATGGCCAGATGCTGAGGGTTGCAGGGATTCCTGCTTTTCAGGAGCACGTTGTCTATATTCCCTTCTCGTCAATGGAATGACCAAATGTCGCTTCCAAGATTATGTTATGGAAGACTGGACCTGTTGTCTCGCTGGCCGACTCTCTTAACTCTCTCCTTGCTGACTTCAACAGAGCACACAGTCATACGGATTGACCCACGAAACAGGGAACTAAGGGCGCCCCCCAGCCAACAACCAGCAAGGAGCTGAGACCCCTGTCTTAACTTATAAGGAAAACTCAATTCTGTCGTCAGCTCTATGAGCTCAGAGGTGCAGCCACATAGGAGACCCCAGCCCTGGCTGATGCCTTGATGGTCACCTGAGAGACCCCGGGCAGCAGCAGAACCAAATGAGTCGAGCCTGGATTCCCAACTGACAGAAATATGACATAGAAATATGCCTTGTTTTGAGCTACTAAATTTTTGCTAATTTGTTATGCAGCAGAGGATAACTAGTAAATAAGGTACCCAGAGTTAGTTAAGACTGCCAGGTCTGCCCAAAACTCTTGACACCAGTCACGCGTTTGAGGATGCCAGGAGTCACACTCACTTCAGCTAGCTATGAATTTGGGGTTCCCATGACCACTTTCAGGTTCTCTAGAACGATTCACAGAACTCAGGAGAGTGTTATATTTATAATCACAGTTTTTTTACTACAGCAAAAGTGTACAGACTAAATCCAGCCAAAGGAAGAGATGCATAGGATAAAGTTGGCATGGGTGGGGGTTGGGGTTCCCATTACCCTCCTGGCATTGATGTGTGATAGCATATGAGATTATTGGCACTAGGGGGCTAGTCCAGAGATTTTATTGAGGCTTCATTGCCTTGGCATGATTAATTGAATCCTTTATTATGTGGTTAAACTAAATATCCACTTTCTCTTCACTTGCCAGAGTTTGGGCTGATGTCACGCATCTCAAAGCTCCAACTCTCTGATCACATGGTTGTTCTTTCTGACTGAATCTACCCTGAGTCAACTTGTTAGCATAAACCGTCAGATGTGGTTCAAGGTTCCCACTGTGACTAACAGACAACCCCATCACTCAGGAGATTCTAAAGGTTCAGAGGCTTCCTCCCAGGACGTGGGACCTCTCTTTGGGTAAAATTTATTCTTCACTACACAGAAGGCATACTCTCTGGGGGATGGGAAATAGCAATGATTATTCAGGAAAGCAGAGGACGGGTTCCTGCCCTGACAATGGGAACCTGGATACCAGGTTGAGTACAACTGTGGTTGAAGTTGTCACTGTGAGACTGACTGAGAATTTTAAATTAGAAAGATTTTTCAGGAAAAAATAGCCTAAAACTTGAAAGAAAAAAAAAAGGCCAAAACATAGTTTTATAATTTTCGAGTATCATGCCCAAGAATTTTCTATTCAGCTCACCTAAAGGTCATCTGACTCTCCTGGGAAATGTAACTGTGTTTGAGAAACAGTTGATTAAGACCCAGATGTTTTACAACCTTGTGAAATTAGAGATTAACTTGTAGAAATCTGATAAAGTGTTCTAGTTTTTCTTCCTGAATCATAGCAAAGAAAACTTCAGAGGTTATGGTTGTAGGACATCGACCAGTTTTCCAACACATAATTCAGCCATCTTATTTCATTTCCCCCCTACCTTTTGTTCTCTTTCCCCTTTTATTTTCTCCTTTATCCTTCACCTCTCTCCTGTCCCCTTTCCTCCTCGCTTTTTTCTCTTGCCTCCTTGCAACCTTTTCTATCTCGACTCCCTGTAGCTCCTTCCACAACCACAGTGGCCTGAATACTCCATTTCCTCCCTACAAGTGGGGACGGTGTGTTCCCAATCTCAGAAAACAGGAGGTGCATTTAAGTAGTGGCATTTGATTTCTATCGGTACAGCAAAGAATAATGCCCAGTTCAAAACTGGCTTGTCAAGTCCTCATGAGTTGTTCCTGGACAGGGAGGGTAATAGATATATGTGTCCTGAACTGTTCCTGCAGATCAAGGCTAAATAAAAGTAGAACAGTGAGCAATAAATTATAGGATAAATGAAAATATGCACAGGACCTCTGTGATTTTATCTGAACCTAATGCTAGGTTCTAATCAATATAATGTATTTTTTTTGTATTATTCAATGGCCCATTATAATATAATGGGGCAATAAATACTGATAAAAGTGTTCCCAGTGAGTAGTTCCTTTTGGAATAATGACTATTTGATTATAGAATGATTTGGCTTTTAATTTACACTAGCACTTAATGTGTCCCTGTTAACTTAATATTCTCCCAGTGGTAAGTGCGGCCCCAGGCCCAGACAATGATAAATGTGAACAGAGGGGGAACTTCATTATGAAGCAGCTCCTGGGTGGGGCAGCTCTGGGTTCTGTGGCCTGCAGGCTTCTAGATCATTCCGGAGTGAGCCTTCCTGCTGCTGGGGCTCTGCCTGGTCTGGTAGGGCCAGGGGTGAAGAGAAGACAGTTTAGGGGAGTGGAGTGCAGGGTGCCTCTGCTCTACCGCTTGGCTTTCTGTCTCATGGACTCCTGACGGCATAAACACCTGGCACATTTAGTCATTCAAAAGACCTGTTGGTGGCAGGCACTACTTAAGGGCAGTATTGAAAGAAAAAAGCAACCACAAAACAAGAATCCTAAAGGACTGTGGCGGCTTTGGAAAGGACAGGCATTCTGTGCATGATAAATCCGCGTGCTGGCTAAATAGAAAAGGATGGGCTTTAGTCGGTTATGACTGCGGCAAGGTGAAGGTGCTCCACTATGACCTGAGCCCAACAGTGATTTGTGCAGAGGCAACAAGGTGTTCTAAAGGGGAGGAGAGGAGGGAGTGAGCTGGCCTCCAGTAGAGGTTGAGTTTGTTAACTGGCCCTTGTTGGAATGAGAAGCAACCTCTCCACAGGAAGTTGCAGTGCAAGTTAGAGCAAGGTGTCCACTGGGCTGGGAAGGAGAGCAAGATTTATTCCCCTGGATGTTTGCATTTCAAAGAGAAGGCTCCCAGGTCCCTGGGAAAACATTCTGGGTGGTAGAAGATTCACGTTGCCAAGGAGGAGAGAAACGATGTGCCATGGCAAGCTTTCTGAAGTAGGTGCGCTGAGGGGGAGGAGATTCAGAAGCCAACTTGTCTATCCCAGGTATTAGCTGGAACTAAGAGTAACTCTCCCAGCAGTTCTGAGATTTCTCAGGCAGGCACTTTAGAGGGGGTAGGGGCGTATTAGGGATGTGGCCTTGGGATATTAGAAACTGTGTTTGTTCAAGTCTTTTAGTGTGGGGGTGTGGGCGTGGGTGAAATCATTTGTGCTGAGAGTCTGCCATCTGTTGAAATCAAAGAAGTTGAGGTCTAGTTGAAGAGAGGGCTCAGAGGAGCCTGACTAGAGTTTGGTCAAGAAGAGAATCTTTGTCAATTCCCATTAGCACAGGGAGGGGATTTGCTTCATTTACAACCCACTCTTCTCTCTCCCTCTCTTCCCCTTCTAGACACCTCCTCCAGCTACAGGGATGGAGCAGGGGCTAGACCTCTAGCACTCACTGTTTTAAGCTTTGGACCAGGCCAACCATTCCATTCTCTAGGACAGAAGAGAATGAGAATTATCTAGCTAGAATGCCTGTTTTCCTAAGTACCTTGTAGATTAACTTGTCATTAAACATTGCCATCCCCAAACTCAAAATGTCTAAAGCTAGATTCACCATCTTCTCCTAAAACACTCTCTTCCTCTTCTCTTACCCACTTATGCCAATGACTGCCTCCAGTGGTGTGCTGGTAAAAGTTTAACAATAGGCTCTCAAAAAGTAGCCTGATTTTGTTGTTGCGAATACTTCCACCAAGGCCAATTCTAAGGGTCTCATGTTGTCACTGGATGCGGCATTGAGAGAAGAGGCACAGAACTGGCTTTCATGAGCTGGCTGCACCTCCATTCAAGTGACTCAGGCTTGAAACCTAACTTTCAACTTTGACCTTCTTTTTAAAAAAATATTTTATTTTAAAGATGTGGGGTATGATTCAGGTTTAGATATCAAAATGGACATTGTACAGGTAAAGCTTGGGCCTCCCTTTGGGTCCCACTTTGCCTGGTTTGAGATCAGGTACTCTTATTAATGTTGTTTCACCCCCACCCCCACCTGGCAGTATCCCGCTACTGCCAATTCTTTTCTTATAATATTATGGCAAATGTTCAGGGTTCACTTATGAGTAAGAACATATGGTACTCTGTTCTTTGTTTCTGCGACAGAATACTGAGTATTATAGGCTCTAAATCCATCCAAGTTGCTGCAAAGTCCATATGTTTGTCCTTCTTTATGGCTGCATAATATTTCATCGTGTATATGTACCACATTTTTTTAAAATCCAGCAACTTTGACCTTCTTTCTTTCCCTTTTCTTCTAGCATCCAGCATCAGGAGAAAAGACTGGGTTTCATCTCCTATCTAAGCCCTTTGGATAGTCATGACACACTCATGCAAACTTGTCACTAGGAAGTGAGCTATCAGTCTCTCAGGTGTCTGTTTGGGTTGGGGATTCACAGTGTGGCTAATACCACCTCCTAAGGGTATTTTGGAAATCTGTGGGAGCATTCTTGGTTGTTGCACCACAGGATCACTATGGACATAAAGAAGATGAAATCCAGGAATGTTCTTTGATGTGCAAGACAGTGCTGCCCAGGAAAGAGTTGTCCTGGTTTAGTATGACTCTATATTTTCGTTCATAAAGTTGAAAAATCTGTTTTTATTTTTTCAATTTTAATTTTAATTTTTTTGAATTAAGAGAGATAGATGTATTAAAGGGAAGGTACGTTGTGAAGAATACAATGGGCAGAGCAGCAGAAAGAGAGTGCCTGTCAAAAAATTTGTTTTTAATTTCTGAGCCTACAGCCTAACTCCAGAGTACTTACGAATGGCTTTAATATATACTGAGTCTACTGGTTTTTGTTCTGCTGTCCACCCTTGCCTCTCTGTTTTGTTTTTCTGTACTTGTATGAATACCTTCTGATCTTATTTTTCCCTAATCCAAATTTACTCATTATATATATGTGTTGGGCAATGCAGTTTATTATTATTTTTGTGAATAGTTGTGTCCCAAGTAAAACATGTATCATTTTATTATACATTATTTTCTTTTTGTAAGGTAAGACATTATATTTATTTTTTAGAATTATACACGTAGCTCATACTCCATTTGAAAATTTTTTTGATGTTTTTTCCGAGAGGACAGAAGACAGTCAAATGCCAAGGGAAAGACAAAACATCATCACCTGTTTCATCTACAAAGGTCATGACTCAGAAGCAAAGTGAGTGTGATTCTAGAAACATAAAGAAACTGCATGTGGTTTGTTCAAAAGAGTATTCTAGATCTGAGATAATGACTTTTCTATGGGATGCAAAGGAAATTTTTGTGCAGGTATTCTCATATGTCAGAATTAATTTTTTGTTCCAGTCTGCATCTTTTCAGGCAGTTCTACTTTCATTTGAGTGATTTAAATTAAAGCAGTCCAGTTGAAGTGATTTTAAAAACATCTAAATCTTGGGACAACTGGGGCATCTCCTCAGGCTGGCCCTGTCACGGCAGAAAAGCAGGTTCCTGGAGTCCTTGCTGAGCCAGGGTTTAACCTTTTAGACACTGCATGGTGGTGAAGTCTACAGGGTCATAGGCAATGGTTTGAAAGCCTGGGGAAAGAATGTTTCTTGGGAGCCTGAGGTTCGGGATGTTTATTGTCTGGCATGGAAAGGCTTCAGTATCTTAACAAGACAGGGGTCTGTACGGCTGCTTATGGGCCAAATAAAACCCTAAGCCCAGCTTGCAATACCACATATAGCACTGAGCGCTCCAGAGAGACCCAGGGTTGAGGGATGTGCTGTGTAATTATAGATTCCAGGCACTCTTGTAGGGTCTTGTCTGCAACACCCCTCTCTGGGCACAGGTGTCCCTGACTGCTCCCACATGCATCTCTCTGGCTTGGCACTTGTTCTTGTGCCACTGCCCATGACTTCTGGGGACTTAGCTCACTGTCAGGTGTTGATTTATGATTTTATTAAAATGTGATCAAGAGGTGCACTGGGATGATGAATCGCTCTCGCCGCTGCCATCTAAACCCACTCAACAGCTGCCAAGCCTACGGAAGAGACATATGGATCAGCGCTAAGCAGGCCTGGACGCCAGGGCCTCAGCATGGTGGGGGATACTCCTGTCACTCGAGGACGCTTGGGGGCAGACAGGCTTTAAGTGCCTGGCTGGGCTCAGGTTAGCCCTGACTGACAGGCTTTGACCTCTCCGCCTGAGCAGAATTCTGTGAGGGTCAAATTAGATCATATATACAAAGGCGCCAAGTGTAATGCCAAATTTTCTTTGTGTTCATCTTTTTCTAACACTACACTTTTTAAAACTATGGCAATTCAGAATAGCAAATGGTAGATATTTAAAGACATTTGCTTTCGATGAATATTCAAAGTATTTTTTCAGGTTCAGTTTGGTGCCCTTTTGACTACATCTTCATTTACTCTTTGACAATTGGCTCTGAATTCTAGCCTTGTGGACTGCATTGTGCCTTTTTGCACCACCAGGGTGCCACAATTAGAACTGTGCTAAGAGGTGCAGAGGAGAGACCTGGGAGAGGAAGAAGGATGACAAACTTATGACAGGAATGAAGAGAAAATGCATGGCCTACAGGTACAGATGATGCCTCCACCTGCCTGCTCGACTACACTGAACGTTTCCCTGAGCACATTTAAAATGGTGTTTTGCTCCTTGTTAGCTGCTCATCTCCCACATTCCAACTTTCCTCTAGCTTTATTTTATTTTATTTTTGAGTCGGGGTCTCACTGTTGTGCAGTGGCAGGATCACAGCTAACTGCAGCCTCAAACTCCTGGGCTGAAATGATCCTCCTGCCTTAGCCTCCTGAGTAGCTGGGACTACAGGAGCTTACCAGCATGCCCAGCTAATTAAAAAAATTTTTTTGTAGAGACAAAATCTCATTATCTTTCCCAGGCTGATCTCAAATTCCTGGGTGCAAGCAATCCTCCTGTTTCGGTCTCCTAAAGTGCTGGGATTATAAGTATGAGGCACCACACTCAGGCTTAATTTGTTTTTTGTGGTGGTGAAATCCAGATAACATAAACGTTACCATCTTACTCATTTTTAAGTGCATAGTTCAGTAGTGTTAAGTACATTCACATGGTTGTGCAGTCATCCATCTCCAGAGCTGTGCCATCTTGCAAAATTGAAACTCTGTACTGCTGAACACTAATTCCCCATTCCTCCTCGCTGAACCCCTGGAAGCCACCATTCTGCTTTCTGTCTCTATGAATCTGGCTATTCTAGGGACCGCATATGAACAGAATCATGCGGAATTTGTCTTTTTGGGATTGGCTCATTTTGCTTCTCATCAGGTCCTCAAGGCTTGTTTATGTTGCTGCATGAGCCATAATCTCCTCTTGTAAGTCTGAATCACTATTTCATTGTATGAATAGACCACAAGTTGTTTCCCCATCATCCATCGGTGGGCCCTTGTGTTACTTCCATCATTTGGCAATGTGATAATGCTGCTGTGGATATGGGTGAGTTTCCTCCACTTCTGTTTATTGAAGGGCTCATCTGCCATCTCCAAATCTTTTCAAATATACTACGTCTGCCCCATGGATCCAAGATCATCTTGTATGTTTCTTAAACGCACACTCTCTGCCCAGATGCCCTACCTGTATTCAGTTTGGGCATCGCTTTTACCTTGTCTTTGCTCTTGCTCCGACCTGGTGTGGAATGGTTTCCATCCTTCTCGGCCCTCACTCCTGTCCCTGCTCTGTCCCAGTGTCTACCTGCTTTCTGAAACCCTGGCTTTGCTTCCGCCTCCAGAACTGTCCATACCTCCTTGGTTCTATCATTTAAATCCAATGTGACTGGTTAGTTTCCTGGCAGTTCCTGGCAGTGACTGTCTCAAAGCCTTGGCTCTTCCTTCCCCTTCCGGGAACCACAGAACTCCAGACAGCAAAGGCTGAGTTCACAGAACAGAGTTCAGTATTGATATTAAATAAAACTTACAATAAAGCTAATCAAACATGCAACTAATTACATGCATCATGGTTATTATGGTACATGGCAATTAGGCAAGAGAGATAAGCAGCTCATAAGTGACTATAATTAGTCTTACTGTGATGCAGCCTACCCAGGCCTCTCTGGAGTCAGTAGGGAGTGCAGTGTGTGTGTGTGTGTGTGTGTGTGTGTGTGTGTGTGTGTGTGTGTGTGTGTGTATGTGTATGTTGGAAGGAAAAGACAGACTAGGAAAGGGTCATTTGGAGAGGCAGTGAATTAAGGGATAAATGAAGAGGAGAGTTGTGCCTGTGGCCTTGACCTCTAATGGCAGGATGGCACAGGAAGTGTTCCTTATGAGACTACAGCTCTGTTTTCTTTCTCCACTTTCCTCATTGCCTCTTCTCTGTTTGTGCCTCCCTAAAGCAATTTCCTGTTCTCTTTCTTTTATTATTCTTGTCCCCTCCTTTGACCTTCTGGGGGGATGGGGTAGGGGCTGTAATTGCTGAAGTACATACCAAATGTTATGATAAAAAGGAAAACTCTTTGCTTAAGAATCGCTCTGTGCAGTTGCCTGAAATTCTCACCCTTGATTTACCTGGCCAACTTCTCTGATGGGGTAGATGAGGATATTGGAACTTTGGGTAGATTATGGGACATCCTAAAACAGTATTCACAACTTGTAGGCTGAGGAGTTACTGCATGGGATCCGTGCTTGCCTTATTTTGAATAATCATCTTGCCCATATTTACCCAATTTTTATAACATGCCCAAGGACGTATGAGGATGAGTAAACCATAAATTTAATGTGTTTATTGAATCCATAATTCTCTATTGTTATGTAAATTTAATCAATGGAAACTAAAATTACAATGACTATCATGTGAAGTGTTTTTGCAGTTAAAAAGGTATTTATCTTCTTAACCTCATATCCTATTTTCTTCTTATTGAAAGAAAGGTCCTTTGCTCTTGTCAAACTAAACCACTCTCTTCTACGTGAACAGCCCACTCATTTCCCATCTCCGTCCCTTTTCTCATAGTTTACTTTATTTCACTTTAAAATATTATTTTATATTTTGTAAATTTGACCTTTCTGGGAGTAACAACCCAAATAGCCTTTAAGGTTGCTTACCAACTTCCATAAAGCTTTCTCTAACTCCTCAGCCAGAAACACCATTTAACACTGAGTTTCTTGCTTTGAGTACTTAGGGTTTAATTATTTGTGTACTACCTTATCACTTGTGGATGTTAAGCACCTCCTCACCTTATCTGGCTTAGTTTTAGAGCCACCACAGATATTGCACACAAATGATCTCAATGAAAGTTTCTGAATCATGTTAGATGCGAATGTCAGCAAAATGCCAAAGAGGTGGTCATTTGACTTGAAATGTTATCGTGCAAATTTTAAGGCCTGTTGGTTAAACCCATTATATTAGTTATAGATTCTTGTTCCAGATGTTTTCTAATACCCTTATTCTAATAAAGGATTAACCATTTTATGTGTTCCATCCCCAATAATTCTGCTCTCTGTTGGTAATAGTGGGTACTGAGAGTTCATCAGAGTAACTTCAGGCCAAAATAGCAGACTGAGTTGACACAGGGAAATGCCATCTTCCTTTTCCAACCTATAGAAATAGTAGATAAATCAAATAGCAGTAACTATGACAACAATAACAAAAAGCTTTCTATAGAGAGCTGAATTTCTTAGGAAAGAGAAATTCTCAGGTTTCAGAAAAAAAGAGGAAACACAAAATTAGAATGTTGCTTGATTATCTGAGGATGGATCTTAACACTTAGGACCATGGTCAGCTAGGACCATGGTCAGTGTGCCTGAGGACTGGAAGACAGCTGACTGCAGAGATCCAGAGGTTACATAAAGAAGCCCCATATGAGTGAAATCACAAAAACCTTTTTTCTACTTATTTGGTGGAGCGCCAGGGAAACCTGACATCTGGTGAGGTCAAGGGTGAAAAAGAAACTCTGAACTTCACTGTATTTCACAAGTGTAAGGATCTGGATTCATGTTAACTACACAGATAAAGGATTCTACATTGAGAAAGAATGAAAACTGGTCCTACATGGTTAAAACCCATAAATCTCTTGGGAGAGAAATACGTATGCTCTTCTTAATGAGTGCTTCCATTACCTAGGTTGCTAAAGGCATCCATAATTAATAATCAACACTGAATATGGGTTTAAATAGTTAAAAACAAATAAGGAAATAAACCTTTTTAAAGGGAAAACAGCAAGCATAGATGAAGATTTGCTGTCAAGGAATCGGAGGTAACAGAAACTTTATAATACAGCTTAAAATGTTAAAAGAAATGAATAAAGCTATAAAGCAAAAACACGATATTATTAAAAAAGATAAACTTATCTTAAAAGTAACCAAAAAGGGATTTTGGAAACAAAAAAACTTGATGTTAAAAATGCTCAATGAAATAGTAGATAGTTAAACTAAATAATGAATAATAGAAACGGAAGAGAAATGTATAAATTATAAGATAGATCCATAATGTAGCAAAGATATATAAACTGAAAATATAGAGAGTGGAAAATTCAGTGAAAGATGCAATATATATCTAACAGTAGTTCCATAGACATGAATAGAGAGAAAGAAATATTTGAAAAAATAATTTCTGGGCATTTTCTAGATTGAAGAAATAGACATTAAGTTACAGTTTGATGAAGCACACTGAGTCCAGAGCTGATAAATAAGAACAGTTCACATGTAAGTATATCAAAAAAGTGAAATTGTGGAGCATGCATGAAAAGAGAAAGATTGAAAAGTCTTCTATGAAGGAAGAACAATTAGACTGGAAGAAGAATTCTTATCAGCAATAATAGATGCAAAAATAAAATAGAATAACACCCCTGAAGTGCTGAAAGATAACATTTTTTTGAAAAGGAAATTTTATACTCAGCTAAACTATCATTCAAGAGTGAGGGCAAATATATTTTTAGATATATAAACAATAGTTTGCCTTTTATAAATTCTTGCTAAAAAAACAACTAAGGAGGTACATCATCAAAATGCAATGATTCATTAGGAAGAAGTGGAGTGTACAAAAACAAGTTGAGTAAAAATAACATCAAACATGTAAAATATTATTAGGCATTTATTTTTAAAAAAGAACAATTTGGGTCAATATTGAACACAAACCATAGTAGGTATCAAGCAGAAGATTAAAGATAAATTCTAAGGCATTTATATTTTGGGGGAAGTGAAGTATATTGAAAGTATACAGAATTGTATTCTTTTTAAACTAATAGAGGAACAAAAGAAAAGTTGATTAATTCAGGGCAGGAAGGAGGAAGATAATATGTAGGGCATTAATATGTCAAAATATTCAGTACAATAAAAATAAAAAGAGTCAATCCACTTATAAAAACATCCATATGATAAGATTATTAAATGGCAACAAAAATCTAGGTCAACATATATCAAATTGCAGAGTAATATGTACAGTTGATACTATTTATATGAGGGAGACGTCTCAAAAAAAACAATTTATTTATAAAAAAATTGTGTATTTATTCTTACATGTTTAAACTTCAGTCACCTTCGATGTACCCTCCGTTTGATGCAATACACCTACTGAGACATTTTTTCCACTGCTCAAGACAGTTTTTGAACACATCATTTTTGATGCCTTCTAGTGCTTCTGTCATTTTTTGTTTCACCTCTTCCACATTGGCAAAACGTTTCCCTTTGAAGACTTTTTCATCCAAGGAGAGTGGGTGAACAGGGAGGGTGGGGTACAGGGATCATGCCATTTTTGGTTAAAAATTGCCGAACACATTGCGATGTGGGCAGGTGCACTGTCATGGTGGAAGAACCAGTCATCTGTTTGCCACAACTTGAGATGTTTCTTCTGCAAATTGTGATGCAACCTTCTCAAAACTTCTAGATAAAAACTTTGGTTGACTGTTTGATCTGGAGGAACAAATTCCAAGTGTACTACAAGGGGCTTGCCCTCCAAAAGATATTTCTGGGGTTTTTTGGGTCCTCCTTAGTATAAATTTAAAAGGGCATACGAAAAAATTATATGTAGTAAAAACATTACAAATGGACTAGAAAGAAACACAAATTCATCATGTTAATTACCTCTGGGGAGGGAGGGAAAATAATAAGATGGGGGAGAGGAAAAGATAATTTTAAATGTATATATAGTATTCTTTTTTACACAAAATAATCTGATGTGAACCTGAAAAAGTTAATTAGCTTAATTCATCTTTGCTAGTTGCTAGTGTGTAACTCTTCCTAGGGTATATTAGACTTTATCCTGCCAAATTACACATCTCCACAGGCCAATTACTTAGGTAAGTTTAATGATAGGCACTCAGGGATGGTGGTAGCCCAGAGAGGAGGTAGCTTTTGGTAGGAAAGCTTTCAGTGGCATCATGGGGGAAGTGAGACCCTCTCAAAACACCTAGTAAAAGAGCAAGTAGTCTCATTCTCAGCCAAGGGTCCAGGGGGCAGGCAGCTGCATCATTTTCTACCACTGTATTGACACCAGTGCTGTTTTCCCCAAGCTGCAGCAGGGAGGTGATGAGGGTTGGCTTCCCCTGGGCATTGACACACATGCATGGCTTCTTGGGAGTCAGGCCAGTTCTGAGAGAAAGGATTTGATACTTGCAAAAAAAAATGATGTGACAACTCACTCTCATGGTCATTCACAGCACTGAGTGTAGGAGAGCAACTCAGACATGTGTCCTCTAACACAGCCCAGAGCTGCAGCTCCCAGGACTTACATGAGTCTGCAGCTGTTTCTCATAGTGCTGAATTGGAGTCAGAATAACACCACCTGGTAGATACCCTGTATAAAGCAGTTTCTTCCATTCAGGCTTAGTTGAAACCCTCTTGCTGCAATATCCAGTCTCCAGAAGTGATGGGCAACAGCTTGGCTATCCCATCCTGTTCTTCAAGATATTTTATTTTTTTGAGTCAGAGTCTCACTCTGTTGCCCAGGCTGGAATGTGGTGGCATGCTTGCAGCCATCCCAGCATCGACCTGCTGGGCTCAGGCGATCCTTCCGCCTCAGCCTTCCAAGTAGATGAAACTACAGGCACGTGCTACCACACCCGGCTAATTTTTGGATATATCATAGAGACGAGGTCTCATCAAGTTGCCCAGGCTGGTCTTGAACCCCTGGGCTCAGTCCTCTCACCTCGGCCTCCCAAAGTGCCGGGATGACAGACTTGAGTCACCGTGCCTGGCCTCTTCAAGGTTTAAATCACATTCACGCCTGCATTTTTCCTCATTGTCCAGCAGTGACTCAGCATGACATTGGGATGGACTGAAGAGTAGACTGGAAGTTGGCAGATGAGGATTCTACGCCAGTGACCTCCCTACGTAATCACCAGCTGTGTGATCCTGAGCAAGTCATTTCCGCCTTGGTGGCCCTCGCTTTTCTCATCTATGAAATACCCTAAAATTGACTGCCAATATCCTGGCTTTAGATCTGCAGTCTTTGTGCCATGACTGTTGACTGACTTCTCAGTCCCATTCCAAAAATGAGTGGAAAGTGAGGAGAAAGGGTCATGATAAACAATGGCTGTGTTGTAGAATGCCACAGGATGTTGCTAGCTGTGTTTTTTCACATCTGAATCTCCCAATCTGCCACCTCCCTGCCTGTGAATAGTAGGCACATTATATACATGCTGCCATGGTTCTAGTGCTTTACAGGTATCGAGTTCATTCCATGCTCCTAACAACCTGTGAGACTGGTACTGCTATTGTCTCCACTTTAGAAAACAAAATGTGAGTAAGTTTGTGTGCTTGGGGTCACAAAGTAAGAAGTAGCATAGCAGGAATTTCAGCCAAGATAATACAGCTTTAGAATCCTTTCAGGGGTAGGGGGAGGGTGAGAAATGGGAAGTTGTTGGTCGAAGGGTACAAAGTTAAACAGGATAAATAAGTTCTGGAGACGTATTCTATATCTAGCAATGATAGTTAATAATATCGTATTGTATGTAGATGCCTGTTACCCAGTGTATTAGGTTGATGCATAAGTTTGTAGCCTTTGTTTTTGGCATGGCAACACCGCGGTGTTGTGAGTTTTCATTTGGAGTGACAATGTTGTGCTTATGAACATGCCTTGCATTTTCCAGATTTGAAGAAAGTTAGTACTACTTGTGGGCTAAAGATGGAGTGTCAAGTGAAAAAAAAATGAAAACTTCTGACATTTTCTCCTGTTTGAGTTTCACAGAGGAGTAAAGGCTGCAGAGGCAGCTTAAAACATTTGTGCCAGTTACAGGGCGAATGCCATCAGGGAAAGCACGGCAAGAAAATGACTTTTTTGTTTCAAAGAGGGTCACTTTGACCTGAGTGATTCTCCACGTTCAGAAAGACCATCGGACTCTGATGAAGACAGTTAAATCGCTTTAATCCATGATGATCCATGTCAGTCAACCCGAGAATTGGTAAATGTGATGAACTGTAACCTGTCAACCATTGTGCAATGTTTGTATTCCGTGGGCAAGTGGAAAACACTACAAACTTATGCATCAATACAATAAGTTGAAGATAATTTAAGTAAAAAAATGTTATGTAATGCACCTAAACTCCCAACATCATAGTATAGCATAGCCTACCTTTTTTTTTTTTTTTGAGTCGGAGTCTCGCTCTGTCACCCAGGCTGGAGTGCAGTGGCACACTCACGGCCACCACAGCCTCAACCTTCTGGGCTCAGATGATCCTCCCGCCTCAGCCTTCCAAGTAGCTGGAATTACAGGCACGCACCACCGTGGCTGGCTAATTTTTTGATTTATTGTGGAGATGAGGTCTCGCCAAGTTGCCTAGGTTGGTCTCGAGCCCGTGGGCTCAGGCAATCCTCTCACCTCGGCCTCCCAAAGTGCTGGGATTATAGGCGTGAGCCACCGTGCCCGGCCAGCATAGCCTGCCTTAATCATGTTCAGAACACTTACATAAGCCTATAGTTGGGCAAAATCATCCAACACAAAGCGTATTTTATAATAGTAAATTACGTGAGTATTGACTATCTCATGTAATTTATTGATGCTCTACTGACTGCATAAAGTAAAAAAATCATTAAGTCTGGGACCACTAAGAGAATAGACCCTAAATCTCCTCACCACACACACACACACACACACACACACACACACACACACACACACACACAAGGTGATGGATATGTTAATTAGCTTGATTAAATCATTTCACAACACATACATATATCAAAACATCACACTGTACACTGTAAATGTATACAATTTTAATTTCCATTATACCTTAATAAAGCTGGGAGAAAAAGAGAAACATAGAACAAAATAAAAATAAAGAAATTAATAACTTGATGGATTGCTTTCAGACTTGTCTAAAGCCAGTCATTCCTTCTAACTTTTCATTTGTCCTCAAGAAATGTCCTGTTTTGCAGTTGTTTCTTCCAAAATCATATTAGGTTAACATAATAATATAACAAACAAGCAAATATTTCTAGGACTTAAAAATTATTATTGGACAAATTAGATATAGGACAAAATGCTGTTTATAAGAATAAATTAATATTGTAATTGTAGCCTGGCAATAGACATTTTTTATCAACCCCCACCCCCACTTCTTTCCTTTTTCTGCCCCAAAGAGACTCTGTCCTATTCCACTACACTATAGCCATGTGAGCAATGTAGTTCTTGGAGGAAGGGGAAGAGGAAATTTTTCAAAAAGCACAGCAGAGGTAAGAAAGTGAAGAAAACACCTTCACCATCTGTGGCACTTGTCTGAGAATTGGCCCTGGGTAACTTGGACTTGGATATTTTCAGGGATGAACATGTCTGTTTCATTTTGTTCTTTTAGCATAGGATAAAACTCTCCCAGGAGAGTTCTGCTCTTGTCTGCCTTTGTTACTTCTCTTCTTCAAGGAAACTGTTTTTTCCTTTAGTTGAAAGTGAGTAGAAAGACACCAGATGAAGGCAATGGCTGTTCTCTGCAGCCAGAGTCACTCGTGGTTCCCACATGTATTAAGACTCTATCTCTTTATGAGCGGTGGTGGAAGGAAAGGAAAGGGCAGGAAGAGCTGGGACTTGGTGTAGACGCATCTAGCACAGGATCAGGACCTCTCCTCTTTGAGTGTCTTGATCTTGAGCCTCCTTTATTTGAAAAAGGGTGGAAAAATTCTATCTTCCTTGCAGTGTTGTAGTGAGAATCAAATGAGAAAACTTTTGCAAGGAATAGTGCCTAGCATATGGTAGGCATTCAGGTAATATTTCTTTCCCTTTCCATTCTGTCATGTTTTCCAACTTCTTGTTTGCCTTCCTTTCATGCACCCCTGGTCTTTCTTGCACCTCCTGTGCTGTTAAATTCAGCCCACTCAGCTTTGCTTCTCAGATCCTTCATGTATCAGATGCTTTTCTTTCCAACACCTTGTAACCAAGTCTCCTATGGCAGCCCTGCGTTCCAGCCAGATGCCTCCTTACCCTCCTCTGCACGTGCCTAATAGTGCATGCCCATACTTACTTGATCACTGAACCCTCAAAGCTTCATAGGTCGATTATACGCAAATACTATGCCACTTTGTATAAGGGACTTGAGCGTCCATGTATTTTGGTAATCCCAGTAGTGTTGGAACCAATCTCCCATGAATATCCAGGGTACAGCTATATATCTCTTAATGGTTCTGCTTCTCTGGAGATTCTCAACTAATACATGCTGAGAAGCAGATTTTGTGTTAATAATTTTCTGCCCTTCATATTCAGGCCAGAAGTGGCTTAAATCAGCCCAAATCAATAAATTAAAATATTACTTATCCTTGGGAAAATAGTGATTATAGTTTGCCAGGAGCTAGGAGAAGCTCATTTTTCTATGGGCTTAGACTCTAAACTACCAACAACTACTCCTTCTGTTTTTCAGAGAGGGCTTATTGACTGAATTTGCAGAGACTAGGTTCATTGAGAATTGCTTTTGTCAACAGTGGTTGCCACTTGATATTCTAAGGGACTCTATAACTGTGAATAATCATGTCTTTATTAAGTTGATTTCTTTATCCTTGCATTATTTTAGAAATTTAGAAAAAAATGAGCTAGGAAAAAAGAGAAAGGTTATTGCAGCATTATCCACAATAGCCAACATATGGACTCAACCTAAGTGTTCATTGATGGATGAAAGAATAAAGAAAAGGTGGTATATGTATGCACAATAGGATGTTATTCAGGCATAAAAAGAAGGAAATCTTGCCATTTGTAATAGCATGGGTGAACCTGGAGGACATGATATCAAATGAAATAAGCCAGGCACAGAAAGACAAATATTGCATGACCTCACTTAACATGTAGAATCTAGAAAAAAATGTTTTCATAGAAATAGAGAGTAGGATAATGTTTACCAAGGTCTTGGCAGTTTTGGAGATGGAGGGTTGTGGAGACAGAATTTCAGTTAAGAGAAATAAGTTCAAGAGATCTATTGAACTACATCACATGGTGACTATAGTTAACAATATATTGTAGTCTTGAAAAATGCTAAAAGAGTGAATTTTAAGTGTTCTCACCACAAAAATGGTGACTGTGTGAGGTAATGTGTATGTTAATTAGCTAGATTTACTCATTCCACAATGTATATGTACTTCAAAATATCATGTTATACACAATAAATGCATAAGATTGTATCTGCCAATTAAGATTATATATATATATATATAAAATATATATTTTTTAAAGAACAAAGCTTACGCCTGTAATCGCAGTGCACTATACTCTAGCCTGGCCCACAGAGCTAGACCCTAGCTCAAAAAAAAAAAAAAAAGAAAAAAAGGAAAAGAAAAAAGAGATAAAAGGATGAAGAGTATATAGTTAATTTCTCAGGGATTTATTGTTCTTCATTTTATTCAATTTATATCTATTTCTTCAGACATTAATTTTCTGTCAATCTTTTTAATGTTAAGGTGGATTGTTTGATTGAAGTTTCATCTTTCATGATGTGCTTAGATATCATTTTTGAAGAGATGAAGGACAAATTATTATTAATAACATTAATGATGCATCACAGTGGCACAACTTTGTACCTCAGAAAGCACTTTTATATGTCTTATTTCAACTCATGCTTTAAACATTTCTGTACTGTAGAGAAGGCTTTGTATAATAAACTTTCAACATTTATGAGTGGTTTTTTTTTCCCCAGAAGCCTTCTTAAGTCTTCAAGATCAGTGTGTGTCATTTCCCCCATAAAACAGAAGAAAATGCAATTGAAAGGCTTAAAGGTTTGCCTTTCAACACAGTAAATGGAGACCAACATTGTTCTATGGTGAGCAAAAAGCTGGACTTCCAGGCACTGAACTGTGTTTTCAGGCCCTGTGGTCAGTGTCCCTCACTCAGCTCTTTAGCCTGTTTCAGTCACTGACTTCCTGGCCACATCATGCGTCATCATGGCCTGTGATAGTCAAAACTGGAAAAATTGAGTTTTCAAGGGTCTATTTTTAATTGTCATGGCTTATTGGCAACACTTACCCACATCACCCACTTTGGCAGAGATCCTTTACAACTTGTGAAGTATCTCACAGGCTCTGGCCTTGGCCTCAGAATCCTTTTCTGACACAGTGTTCTATGAAGCTACTACCAATCAATTATAATTGGTACTAGGCTAGATCCCTTGCTGGCACTCTGGTGCTATATTATTATTCTATCCTAGTAATGTAACCTGAAGTATTCTATATGACTTACCCAGGTTCAGAGAACTGTAGAATATCAGAATGGGACCCTTGGAGACTGAGAACAATCCTTTTGTTTAATACATGAAAAACTCTGAAGAAGTGATGTGCATCATCCAGGGGACTCTATGGAATAAGGACCAGGCCTCAACTTTCCTGCCCAGTCATGTACTAACATTACTAATATGCTTTCCAAAGAAGCATATTGTTCTCTCTATCCTTAGTTAATAATAAAATTATGGAACATGTCAGTCAAAAGGAACCTAAATTCCCACCTGGCCCAACTTCCATTCACTATGGCCATTGCTGGAATACTTCCAGTGTCAGGGAGTTCTTTGTCAAGAGCCCTTTCCATTTTGGGTTCTAATCAAATTATAATCTTCCTCCCTAAAGCTCTCAACAATTGGCCCTAGGTTTTCCCTCTTCAAGAGCCCCACACACTGGTGAATGTATTATTTTCCCCCCAGGAGGATAGACATTTAATTTAGTTAAGTGCATTAATCTCCAGAGGGCTTTTGTGAAATAAATCAGTGGTGACCCTTCAGAGCACAGTCTGGGGTCGGTGGGAGATGCTTTTAGGTAGATGGATGTTCTGTGGGGAACTTTCAAACAGCTACATCTAAATAGCTACTTTCTCATCCATGCATGGCCAGGTCTGATGCTCTTAGGAGCATATATGTGGGGCATCTGCGGTCAGGAAGCCACAGCCAGGCTGCTGTCACACAGGCTGCGTGGTGGGCTCTGCCTGTCATTCAGATGGGTCACCTTAAAAGTACTTTCTGAGAGTGAAAATAGCTTCCTCTAGGCATGTGAGCATTCTCCCATTTGCATTTTGACTGATGGTAATTTTTTCCACAATGTAAGCCATTTGACATAAAGAGTGAGCTTTTCCAAGGCACTTTTGAACTGATCGTTTGCCATCAGCTTTTGACAAAGCTACATATTATCGGAAATACCAAAGGCACAGCTCTACTCACCACTATAACTCATGAAGCGTATTAGGCACTGAAATTCTAATACCTCATTTTCATGAAAAACGATGCAACAAGAGCCCAAAATGGCTACCATGAATCTCCATTGCTGACTGCGATTGCCCTAAGAGAAGGAAAGTGCTGAGCACTTAACCTCTCTGCTCTGGCACGCGGTTGCATGAGGCACAGGGGGAAAGCTGACCACGTTAAAGCTGTCATTCATATGGCTTTGGTGCCTTAATAACTTTGAGTGGACTGAATTCTAAAGCACAGGAACATGTCAAGAAACCAGGATTATAGCAGTTATACCTGGCATTGCCCTGGACACAGAAGCCTTGGTGAAGGCTTGATTGACAACCACAGGAGTGAAAGTTTCTCACTGAAGTGAGCACATTAATCATGGTTAAAGATGGCTCTCCAGCGACTCCATAAGGCTTACAGTTTGTAAGCCTTCATTTCACTCACTTCATATGCAAATGAAACACGAATCAACGTTTTTATCAGCCCAGGGGACCCTGAAGTATACTCAGCCTTAGTTATGACGCTTTTCACCACAGAGCAGAACTCATTAGTAGAAAACAGACTTATTTGACTCTCATACAGCAGGCTGTAGCACTAAAATATAACTAAAATATAGGGCTTATATTAGTGAGTGTTCTCCAGAGAAATAGAACCAACAGACAGCACACACACACACACACACACACACACACACACAGTGCCAAAAAGATGTATACACATTTTAAGAAAGGAAAAAAAAACTGTATTAAAATTGTAATACTCAGTAAGATGAATACAAGTCATGTTTGACTTCTACAATTACAAGAGGTGCTCAAAGTGTTACCGTCAGCATTCAGACACTTCTGGTTACCACAGACATCTCTTAAAACGTGTACACATTTTTTTTGGGCCCTGGTATATATACGTGTGTGTGTGTGTGTGTGTGTGTGTGTGTGTGTGTGTGGTGTGTGTGTGGAGAGAGAGAGAGAGAGAGAGAGAGAGAGAGAGAAAGATGATAAGAAATTTGCTTATGTAATTATGGAAGTCAACAAGTTCTAAGATCTCTCTGCAGGTTAAATCAGCAAGCTGGAAACCAAGGACAGCCGAGAGTATAGTTCCAGTTTGTGTCTGAATGCTTGAGGACCAAGAGAGTTGATAGTGTGCCTGCAGGGTCAAGATCTTAGAAGAGTCAATGTTTCAGTTTGAGTCAGAAGGCAGGAAAAAAACCAATGTCCCAGCTTGAAGGCAGTCAAGCAGGAGAAATCATTCTTACTTGGCTCTTTTATCCTATTTGGGTCCTTATTTGATTGGATGAGGCCCACCCATATTAGGGAGGGAAATCTGCTTTACTTAGCATACAATTCAAATGTTAATCTCATCCAGAAACACCCTCACAGACACAAACAGCATAATGTTTGACCAAATGTCTGGGCACTCTGTAGTCCAGTCAAGTTGATGCACAAAATTAACCATTACAAGGCTTTCTCATTAGAAGTCCCCTTTTGAGACAAATTAGCTACCCCAAAAGCTCTGTTATGCTAAAAACTTTGAGTAGATGTATAAAATATTTTCTGGAAGGAAAATGAATTACTCAGAGGGAGAGATGAATTTATATAAAGAGAAAGAGATAAAGATAGATTATTTTTGAATCTAGCTTACAAATTATACTTACAGTGATTTTTTGATTTTAAAAAGGGGAGTATCTTTTATGAAATAGTCAAAATATACTTCCAAATAACTCAGTAAGTAAGCCTAAACAACAACAACAACAAAAGTCTACAAATGTGAGATTTTAGAACTCTTCATCCAAGCAATGTAGAACTTGGCATTATAAAGGCAGGGAGATTTGTCTTTCCTCATTAAAAAATTCTGAATCTACAAGATCCAGGAAGTGATACCATCAGCCTTGTACATGCACAATACCATTTTGTTCCTGCTTTGACAACCTGAGCTCCCTTTTGCAGAAGAGAAACTTCTCAGCTTCTTAGGGGCTACTGAGTAAGCCAAGTTAAAGGTTCATGCTCCTCTGCTTCTCAAACCTTTTGGGAACCAGTCTAGAGATCTGGTTGAAATTGCCCAGAATAGAAGCCCTTCTGAGCTGCATATATAACCCTGCTTTTTCCTATAATAAAACACAGTAAACTCTTCTTAGCACTTATGATGTGCCATTCTCTATCTTAAGCTCTGTTAAGTGCTTTACTTATTTGGTTCTTCTAACAACCTGATGAGGTAGATACTATTGTTAGCTCCATTTTGCAGTGACAAAGACAAGTCTCAGGAGTAGACAGTGTCTTTTCCCCCAAGAGAGTTAACTCTCATGTTTCTGATTTGCCTTTCCCACTGGGTGCTATTTTGTATGACAAGGTAGAGAGGAGATGAAGGTATTTGGTGATCTGAGGTGGGTGTTTTGTGCAAAGGCTAGTGGAGTTTGCTCAAATAGCTCACTGTTTAGAGAAGTATAGCATCATAGAGCTTCTTTCCTTCATTTCCTCTTTTTGAATCCCCTTTAAATGGCAAATACCTTGGAAAACTAGTCTGTGACATTTTTATAGTGCACAAACACTTCTCAGCTGTGTCAGACTGGACATCTGTTGGGGAGGGATAATGAGAATCCAAGAAGGGGGGAAATGGTGAACAAAGATAGGCTGAGGCCACCCTCATGACACCAAAGGGCATCTGTGGCCCCAGCATAGTGCAGATGATTTGGATCATAGCATCAGCACACAATTGTTCATCTCCTACTGTGGTTCAGTTAAGTCTAGCTCTGGGGATGTAATTATGAATCAGGCATAATTCTTACCATTAAGGTAGACCAAGTACATAAGCAATTATAGTACAGTATGTTAATGTCAGAATCATGTAAAGATGTCCTATAAAGTGGCTTCTAACCCAGCCTAGAAGGTCAAGAATGTTTTCCACAGAGATGTGACAGCTAAGTTAAGTCCTAAAAATAACAAGAAGAGATTTCATGGCTCTCTATTGTGTCCTCCATTTACTGCAACAATCAGGAATATGCTGGTGAGGAGGCTACAATCCTCTGATCCAGCCCTATGGATTTATTTGCAGTTTCCTCAACATCTTCTGTGGGACACTTTATTCCCCTTGCAATCTGCATTTTCCTCAACATCAGCCTCAGTTACTTATCACCCTGCTTTTCCCCATATGCATACATACTTGTCTTAGTCCATTTGTGTTGCTATAAAGGAATACCCGAGACTGAGTGATTTATAAAGAAAAGAGGTTTATTTGGCTCATGGTTCTGCAGGTTGTGTAAGGGGAATGGCACCAGCATCTGTTTCTGGTGAGGGCCTAAGTCTACTTCCACTCATGGCAGTATACAGAGATCACAGGGTGAAATTGGAAGAAATGGGCAAACAAGAGGAGATTCCAGGCTCTTCTCAATGAGTTCTTATGGGAACTAAGAGAGAACTCACTTATTCTTGTGACAATGACATAAGCCAGTCATTCATGAGGGATCCACCCCTATACCCTATCACCTTTCACCAGATCATACCTCCAACATGGGGAATCAGATTTTATCATGAGACTTGGCAAGGCAAAAAATCAAACAAACAAAAACCAAACCATATTGTAGGGAAGAAAACATAAGTTTTTCCTTTTGGGTTCTAGTTGAGACACTTTCTTGAAAACAAACATTAGATTAACAGAATAAAAGAAGTTTATTAATGTGTGTGTATCCATCACATGGGAGAGGTCTCAGTTCAAAATTATCTCTCAAGATGGTGGCTTGGTGGCCCTGATTATTTGTTGTTATTTTTAACAAAGAACCATAATCATATACAAGACAAAAATGAGAGTTCCTGTCTTCTAAAAGGTGGGAAGATTTGAGAAGGTAGTAAAATCTGTTTCCAGATTTCTCTGGTATCTGCTGATGCCTTTTCTGAGCCAATATGTGAGTGCTGTCTCCAGTAAGGAAGGATTTATGCCTTGCCGTCAGGCAGAGGCTGAAGCCAAGTGTTCCCCTGCATTTTCAGTGTCATTAACTTAGCAATTCTCAGTATTTTGTGATGAAATATTTTGGTTTCTCTCAGCCATTCCTTTGCAACTTTAGTTTTAGAAAATTTTTCATATTAAAATCCAAGTGTGACTTTGGAGAGATTCAGGCTAGAGATTTTGAGGAAAGAGATTGGCACAGGAGGAGAAGACATGGAACCAGAAGAAGGAACAAATGTGAGTACTTTGCCTCATCTTTCATTGAAACAGTCTTTTAGTCCTGAGAACAGTCAGTTCAGTTGACTAAGTTGTGTCTCATTCTAGGAAGTGGTATTGTAGATAGGTTTTTTAAAAAATCAAAGTTAGTTTTTTATACAGTGTAGGTTAACAGGTAGCTAGTAAGAGGTATTTCTGTCGAAGCAAAAGGAAAACAGATGAATGTCTGGAAAAGTCTACAAACAAACAAGCAAACAAACAAAAAACTGTAGACCAGCATCCCTTATAAATATAGACATGAAAATCCTCAACAAATATTAGCAAACTGAATCCAGCAGCACATTAAAAATAATATACTATGACCAAATAGGTTTCATCTCAGGGATGCAAGGGTAGTTCAACATATGCAAGTCAATAAATGTGATCCACTACATAAGTAGAAATAAAAAAAAATCATATGATCATTTCAATAGATGCAGAAAAAGCATTTGATAAAATCCAGCATCCCTTCATGATAAGTACACTCAGAAAGATGGGCATAGAGGAGACATTCCTTGACATAAAAGTTTTATGTGTGACAAACCCATAGCCTCCTGAACAAAGAAGTTAAATGCGTTCCCCCTCAGAACTAGAAAAAAGAAGGATGCCCATTTTCACTACTTCTAATCAACATAATACTGGAAGTCCTAGCCAGAACAATCAGGTAAGAAAAAGAAATAAAGTGTTTCCAAATTGAAAAAGAAGAAATACAACATTTTCTGTATGCCAAAGATATAATCCCATACCTAGAGAATCCTAAAGGCTCCTCCAAAGATGTCTGGATTTGATAAATGAATTCAGTAAAGATTCAGAATACAAAATCAGCACACACAAATCAGTAGCACTGCTGTACACTAATAGGAACCAAACTGAGAATCAAAGTCCATTTACAATAGCAGCCAAAAAGCTAAAACACCTAGGAATATATTTAATCAAAGAGGTGAAAGATCTCTGCAAGGAAAGCTACAAAACTCTGATAAAAGAAATCGTAGAGAACACAAACAAATGGAGAAACATCTCATGTTCATGGATTAGAAGAATCAATATTGTTAAAATGACCACATTACTCAAAGTAATCTACAGATTCAACAAAATATTTATCAAACTCCAATGTCATTTTTTATAGAATTAGAAAAAACAATCCTAAAATTCACATGGAAGCAAAAAAGAGCCAGAATAGTTAACATAATCCTAAGTAAAAAGAGCAAAACTAGAGGAATCACATTATCTGACTTCAAATTATACTACAAGGCTGTAGTAAGCAAAACAGCATGGTACTGGTACAAGAGCAGACACATGGACCAATGAAAAAGAATAGAGAATCCAGAAATAAACCCAAATATCTACAACCAGCTGATCTTTGACAAAGCATACAAAAACATACACTGGGGAAAGGAACCCTATTTAACAAATGATGCTAAGAAAATTGGAAAGCTACATGCTGGAAAATGAAACTTGACCCCTATCTCTCCCCATATTCAAAAAATAAGATTACACTTAAATGTCAAAACTGAAATAATAAAAATCTTAGAAGAAATCCTAAAAAAAAAAAAACTCTTTTGGATATCAGCATAGGCAAGGAATTTATGGCTGAAATTCCGAAAACAAATGCAACAAAAACAAAAATAAGCAAGTGAGGCTTAATTAAACTAAAAAAATTTCGGCACAGTAAAATTGATATATTCAACAGAGCAAATAGGCAACCTACAGAATGGGAGAATATACATCTGAAAGGACTGATATTCAGAATCTATAAAGAACTTCAACAAATCAGCAAGAAAAAACAAACAAATAACCCCATATAAAAGTGGGCAGATGACATGAATAGATATCTCTCAAAACAAGATATCTATGGCCAACAAACATATGAAAAAATGCTCAACATCACTCATCATTAGGGAAATGCAAATTAAAACCACAATGAAATACTATCTTCACCAGTCAGAATGGCCATTATTTAAAAAAAAGAAAAAAAATAGATGCTGACGTGGATGCAGAGAAGGAATGCTTATACACTGTTGGTGGGAGGGTAAATTCGTATAACCTCTATGGAAAGCAGTGTGGAGATTTCTAAAAGAACTAGAAAGTAGATTTACTCTTTGATCCAGCATTCCTACTACTCAGTATCTACCCAAAGGAACAGAGGTCGTTATATAAAAAAGACACCTACACTTGCATGTTCTTTGCAGCACAATTCACAACTGCAAAGATGTGGCATCAACCTAAATGCCCATCAGTGGCAATTCAATCAGTGGATAATAAAAATGTGGCAATATACACTATGGAGTACTATTCAGCTATGAAAAAGAATGAAATAGTGTCTTTTGCAGCAACTTGGATGAAATTGGAGAACATCATCCTAAGTGAACTAACACAGGAACAGAAAACCACACACTACATGTTCTCACTTATTAGTGAGAGCTAAACTAAGAATCTACAAAGGCATGGAGAATGGTATAATGAACACCAGAGACTCAGAAGCGGGGGAAGGGGGGCAGGGACACAAAAATCACCTCTTGGATACAGTGTGCACAGGTGGTGGTGGTGGGTACACTAAAAGCCCCCCAAACCTATTGAAATAAAAAAATAGAGATAATAAAACTAATTTAATTGTAAAACAAGTTTTAGCCTCATTATACTTGGTCTATTTATTTGTCTGAAATGCAGGGAGAATAGTGATTTGCTATATAGACTCTTTTTAAAAAAAATCTTCTCTGCTGTAACTTGTAAAGAATCTCAGATTAGGCCTTTAAATACCTCTTCAGGCTGGGAAACCAGGCCATGGGCTTGCCATCAGATTTGACCAGTGGTACCTGGGTGAATTCTTCCTTCTTTAAGGTCCCCACAGATCTCAAAGATTTCTGAGCCTGTCAGAAAGTGACATTTTAAAACTTATGGCAACATTAGAAACTTTAAAAGAGAACCGTATATACAAGGTACCAGGCCAGTTTTTCCAAGGGCTTTAATGGCTCCTTAAAGTTCACCTTAGTTTCTTAAAGTAGTCTGGTCATTACTAAAAATATGACTTCCCAGTGAAAGTCATGGTAATATAATCTGTGTTTTTAATTGCCCTGCTACAAAGAGAGCAATTTTTAAATTGAATTTATATAAATAAATCTATTGTCATACAATAAGAATACTTATAAATAGTTTTCACATTTCAGAGGGACTGGGTAGAAAAGGGTAAACGTTTTACTTTTGTTTACAAAATATAGTCTATCTAATTGATGTAATCTATAAAGAGCTTAAAATAAGGACTTTTCCTAGATCCTTGAAAACCAAACATGAAAGGAATTAACAATGATTTAAGCAAAAAAGAAGTATGAGGTGAGTGGATTGCCTGAGCCCGCGGGTGGGAGTGGTCACTGCACTCCAGTCTGGGCAACAGAGTGAGACTCCAACTCAAAAAAAAAAAAAAAGAAATATTAAAAAAAATCTCAGTTATTTATCAGTTCAGTCCCAAGTAATTAACTCTTGTTTTACTTAATGTTGGGTTAGCAACCTTTATGAACTCATCAATTTTTTTTTAAGTAAGAGCTTTATTGGAACAATCCCTTAAAGATCACTACAAAGCAAAATGTGTTCAATTGCTATCATTACTATTAATTTTGGTGACATATACCACAGGGTGTCTGAAACTTGACTTTATTGACAGGACTACTGGTAATTTACTTTTAGCAGTGCCTTATCCATCAGTGAATTTAGAACTACAAAGAACTCATCAATTTTTTTTTAAAAATTAGAGTTCTGGAGGTTTCTACCTAACCTAATTGTATGATCTCCAAAGTTATCGGAAACCTGTATTTAAGAGTACTTGCCCACAATGGAATATTATGCAGCCATAAAGACAAACATATGGACTTCACAGCAGCTTGGATGGATTTGGAGTCGATCATACTCAGTGAATTATCACAGAAACTAAGAACAGAGTACCATATGTTCTCATTCATAAGTGGACCTTGAACAATTATAATACTATAAGAAAGGAATTGTCAGTAGTGGGAAACTGTCAGGGGAGGGAGGTGGGTTTGGCAGTTGAGGGAAACTGCTGGGGGAGAAAGGGGCATACCTCATCAACAATGGTACCTGCATAATTAGCGTTTGGGTACCTAACCCTGAATTGTACCCCACATCTTTATCATAAAATAAAAAAAAGAGTCACTTGCCATTGTCTTTTTTCATAAATTTACTTGAAATAGAAGCAAATTTTGGACTGTAGCCAATTGTAAACTGCTTTTTGAGAAACATACGAGTCAAACAATGATTTACAGTGGATGGCAAAAAACTTAGAAATAGCCATGGCTAATGACACAATCGTTAGTGAAATCTGGTTATTTTGTGGCATTTAACAATCTGACAATCAGAATTTATGATTGATAATATATACCAAGACATATCAGAATTTTAAAATAAATCTCCAACAACTTTGTAACACATATTAATAATACATCTATACAAATATAATTCAAAGAAGATTAAACACGATTTCTTATTTGACAGTGTCTTCTATATAACTTATCATACTGGTAGAATAGGCAGGTTAGACTGGGAAAAGCTGTAGGGCTATAGAAAAGTTCAAGTTCATTAATGCCTGCAGCAGCTGGTACAGAACTACGCATACAAGCAAGCAGTCCAGCTATAGGATACTTCACGCCTACCTATTTGGCTCTTATCAGATATACCTGCAGCACTGTAGTGTCCCTGTCTTGTGGTCGAGAGAGGATCACCAAGGCAGAAACTAGCTTAGAGACCCCTGGAGCATGCATATCAATAGCCAAAGTTGACCTACGACACCCATAAACCTTTGCTGTTATACTTTTTTTTGAGTTGGAGTCTCACTCTTGTCACCCAGGCTGAAGTGTAGTGGCACTCTCATGGCTACTGCAGCCTTGACCTGCTGGGCTTAGGCAATTCTTCTGCCTCAGCCTTCCAAGTAGCTGGAACTACAGATGCATACCACCACGCCTGGCTAGTTTTTGTGATTTATTGTAGAGACGAGGTCTCACCAAGTTACCCAGGCTGGTCTTGAACCCCTGGGCTCAGGCAATCCTCTCACCTTGGCCTCCCAAAGTGCTGGGGTTACAGGCTGAGCCACCGCGCCTGGCCAGCTCTTATACTATTAACATAAAATTAACCTAGGGGAGCCTCCCACGCCTATCATACATACTGGTATGATCTTACAAGGTCTGAAACTCCCCTGCCTGTTATGAGGGAGGAGAAACAGAAACCCAGCCCTAAGACCATTTATTTCTAGGAAAAACTTGCTCCTCGGTACCCCTAAGAATAAGAGTTACAGCTCAACAATAGCTGGGTGCAGAAGCAGCAGCTTTCCATCTACTGTTTCTGTCCACTCTCCTCTGAGAGTGTGTTCTTCTTTGCTTAATAAAGCTACTTGCCTATCCCACTTCTCTGTGTGTCTGTTGCAAACTCATTCC
>CAUYQG010026465.1:0-19360 GCA_963574415.1 Tarsius wallacei
ATGTGTGGTATGTTCGTTCTCTGGGGCTTGTGCTGGTCGATTTCTTTTTTTTCTTTTTCTTTTTTTTTTTTTGAGTTGGAGTCTCACTCTGTCGCCCAGACTGGAGTGCAGTGGCCGCCCCCGGCCACTGCAGCCTTGACCTGCCGGGCTCCGGCGTTCCTTCCGCCTCAGCCTTCCGAGTAGCCGGAATTACAGGCACGTGCTACCACGCCCAGCTGATTTTTTTTTTTTTTAATTGTAGAGATGAGCTCTTGCCAAATTGCCCAGGCGGGTCTCGAACCCACGGGCTCAGGCCATCTGCTCACCTCAGCCTCCCAAATCGCGGGATACAGGCTGAGCCACCGAGCCCAGCTGTGCTGGTTGATTTCTAATGCCTGTTGCTTCTGCTAGCTTTATTCTGTGTTGATTTCTCTTCTTGGATGCCTGGTTATCTTTTATTTTGACTGGATACTGCATATGCAAAATGTTTGTTGAAATACTTTGAAGCATAGGAAAATGTTACTATTATTATTATTTTTACAGAGAATTCTCAATTGCTTTTGGCAGGTTCATGTCATACAAATTCTCTTTAATCCAGTTCAAGAAGTGAGGTCTCTTGGCCCTGATGACAAGCAAGGCTGTAGACCCCATAAGCATTAATTTTTTGTTTCCACCAGGGTTGCTGGTGTTTGTGGGGTGCACCCCAGGGGTGCTCTGAGGTGAGTTCTGGCGTATCCACCAACTTGCCTTCTTCTGACCTCCATGGTGACCCTTCTCAGGGCTTGTTTATTTTTTCCCAGAAAATTTATTGAAAATATTTGAATGTCCAAATGGAAAAGAAGAAATACTTCCGCTATTTTACTATGCATAACTTTGAATGATGCTCTAGAATGCTAGCTCACGAGTTCAAAGTCAGAGTGACAATGACAGTTATTTCTTAAAGGTTTGAAACGGAGCACAGGAGAGCACTGTAACTGTTGCCCTAAAGCCTTTGGACAGGGACACAAACCCAGCTTTCCAGATCACAAGCAGGGTCTGTCCAGGGCCTCTGTACTGCCTGGCCTCCTGTGCCATCCTCCCTTCAGCCTGATGGGCCTCAGCACTCCTACAGCAGTGGGGGCCTTCACAGCACCTAAGGTCTCGGACCCCATGAGGTGGCCCTGGCCTTGGGTCAGGGGGTGTGGCAGTGGCTGACCAGGGCTCCCACACACCTCATCTGCCTGGGGACACAGGGCTGTTTTAGCTTCCCTCTACCCAGAGGGCAAATACAAAGTGTGAAGGGCAGACAATACATTCACCACTGAAGAAACAGGAAATTATCAATCAACAGGCTTACAATCAAGACCAAATCCAAAGGAAAAGTTAGCATGCCATAAGTTACCCTGAGACAGGTGTAATTCGCACCTCACCTGACTCTTACCGTCCTTCCTTTACTGCTTTAAACATGTAGAAAATAAAAAGCAGTTAAAAGTCCTCTAAGACTCAATCTAAGAAAAAAAAAACTCTCTATTTTTTTAATCATTCTACAGGGCTTCCCCCACAGCCCCTAAACTTCATGGACCCTAGCTAAGAACAAAGCCAAAGTCAACCATAAGCCTTTTAAGAAATAAGCAGATGAGTACCCACCTCACATCCAGACCATCCAAGAATGGGAGCCGTCCCAGACACAGTTTAAGTCAGTGTTGGCTGCATCCAGAAGGCCTGGGCTCCTCTAGGTCTGGCATCCAGGTAGTGACAGCTCTGTTGGCTCCAGTTCCCTGGTGTCACGGGGCAGAGGCAGGGCCTGGATGGGTGTCCAGTCAGCACTGTAGACAGCAGGTCCCAAGTGGAGCTGGAGAGACAGGGGGGTCACATGCTCCGGCAACAGCCCACAGCCCCGGGCAGCTTCGTCAGCCACTGTCTTTTAGTCTCCGCCACATCGGCTGTATGTCACCTTGGGCCCAGCCCCAAGATGTCCCTGTCTGCAAGAATCCTGCAGTGCTCTGTGTGCCTGCAGTGCTGCTGAGCTCTGCTGGCCAGTCCTGCTCGGCCTCCAGCCCTGGAGCTCATGTAGCGGCAGCACTTCCTTCTTCTCTGGGCGTCCTTCACAGCTGTCCCGTCCTCCTTCAAGGGCTTCAGGGGGCTGAGTTAGTGGGATTAAGCTACAGCTGCTAAAATCATCTCCCCCACGTGTGGCAGAGCCTCAGCCCTGGGACCTCGTCTTCCATGGTGGTCACCAAGCAGGTTCCAGCTCTCACCTCACTGCTCAGGGTAAAGAATCTTTGCAAACACCAGAGCTCTGATAGTAGCTGTTTTTCAGACAGGCTGGAAATGTTCAGACTCCTCGCTGGTTCCTACCCCTGGACCATCCTGGGAGGTGCCTCAGAGGTGCTCCTGCTTGTCTTAGCAGGCCAGCGGCAGACAGGCCTGGCTCTCACCTCCTCCTATCCTGGTGCAGCAGTGCTCAACCCAGGGCTGCTGAACTCATCAGAGGACATGTGGCTCAACCCTCCAATCCAGCCTTCCAGGAAGCTCTAATTCCCGTGGCTGGGACGAGTTACTGGTCTAGAAAGTAAAAAAGACCACGAATCTGGACCTGATGAGTCCTGGAACACTTTGGGGACAGAGGGACCCAGGAGGCAGGACTGTCCCCACAGCTCTGTCAGGACAGAGGGACGTAGGAGGGAGGACAGTCCCCACACCTCACACTGGAAATCTCCAGCAGAGAGGCAGCACTAGCCCAGAGAGGAAAACCTTCATGTGGTAGCCTCACAAAAGCCTGTGGCCTGCAAGAAGCTGACCTGGCTTTCGGTGGTCACCTCCCGACTGTCTGGCAAGGCTGAATCCCCGGCAACAGGTATGGTGAATGGCCAGTGTGTTTCCAAGCAGCACCTGATGATGCAGCCGCAGCCACCATACTAGGACAGCCACCTCAGGCGGGGCCCATGGCTCCTGCGTGCTGCCACATGGTTCCAGGTATGGCCCGTGGAGGAAAGCGGGAGAGCACAGTGGGAGCCATTGGGGTCCTTATGCTGTCTAGCTCTAGCAAGCAGTAAGGCAGAGACAGACCTGAGTGCAGGGAGGGCCACACTGTCTCCCGCAGGGGTGGCTGGTAGGGAGTGGGGACCGCACTGGTCTCATGCCACTTCACTTCATGGCCCCCACATTGAGTTTGTGACCAACAGGGTGGAGGTGAGGGGCCAGAGAGGACAGTCTTCTCTCTCCTCATAGCTCTGATGATCTCCAGGGCTGGCCAGCACCACCAGCTGCTGGATGCATGGCCTCTCCCGAGTCCTGGCTTCCTGTCCTTCCGTGGGCATGTCCAGGACAAGTGGCCCCCTAGGGGCCAGGCCAAGGTGCCCTGCAGCCTCCTTCCTCATTGTGTGACCTGGGCAGGCGATCTTACCCTCCTGAGCCTCCATTTCTTTGTCCATAAAACCACGGTGGTGATCCTCCCTGTCAGGGCTATGAAAGTGACTGGGCTGTGTCAGAACAGCCTAGGTCCACTGTGGGTGCCCCCATCCCCGGGGGATGTGGCCATTGCCCCGGCTCCCATTGTCCCTGTTCCTCCTCATCACTGTAGCTCCTATGCGAACTTTTCTGCTTTCTGTGTCACTAGGGGAGGAAGCTAGTCTCTGTTATTCCCAGGCAAATCCCCAACATGTAGTGAGCCCAGTGCAAGCAAGCCATAGTCAGTGTTTGGAAGGAGTGAGTGTCACCTCTGCCAGGATGCCATTTTGCCCTCTTCTCTGTCTGCGACTCTCACCCCCAACGAGAAGTCTTCCTTCCAAGCCATCTTGCCTCAGAGGCAGCCGAGCCCAGAGCAGCGTGGGGCTTCTCCCAGGGTGCTTCCAGCCACTCCTTGTGAACTGATGGCAGGTAGTTACCTCCATGCCCAGGCGGGGGCATGTCCAGGCTGAGGCTGCTGCCCAGCTCATCTGGACGCACAAGGAAGAGAAAAGGTGCTGATCACACCGTCCACTGGGCCTGTGTGGGCACCACGGCAGATCAGACGAAGATTCTTACATCCGGGAACCAGTCACCTAAGTGAGGACACAGGCACACAGGAGGTCAGCCAGGACAGAGGGCAAAGGGGGAGCTCAGCCTCCAAGAGGAAGGGGGAATGAGGGAGTATGAGACAGGGCAGAGTCCCAAGAGGTTGCATACGTGGCACAGGCCTGTGCCAACACACCACAGGGCTCGGCGGGATTCTGTGCTTCATGCATGTGCCTAACTCCGGGGTGTGAAGCCGCATGTGCAAGGAACAGACGTCGGCTTGGGCTGCTCCAGGTGAGGTTGGGGGGCTACTGCGAGGGCACCAGGAAAGCAGGTGCAGTGTGTTCCTGTCTCAGTGAGGCCCACGGAGGAAAGTGAGCTAGCTCAGTGGGTGTCAGGGTGTCCTTGTGCTGTCCAGCTCTAACATGGGATGTAAAACCATACAGCCCGATTGGAAGAGTGTTTGGCAGTTTCTAAGAGAGTTAAACACACACTCATCCTGTGGTCCAGCAGTTGTGCTCTTTGAATTTATCCAGAAGAAACCAAAGGCCTCTGTCCACCAAAATTCACAGAGGTTTTATTCCCAGACTGGAGACAACCTACATGTCCATTAAGAGGAAAACAAATACACAGTGGTGGTGTAGTCACACGATGGAATACTATGCAACAATGAAAAAATTACAGACTGCCGATGTCCCACAACATGGATGAATCCCAAAAATATTGCACTGAGCACATGGAAACAGACACAAAACAGTACATATTATGATTCCCTTTGCATGCAGTTTAAGAACAGACTTCCTTCCTCTACCCTTTGTTCTGTTCACACTTCTACAGTGAGCAACACCTGTGCCATGGCTACTTCTGGGAGAGAGGGCAGTGGGGAGGGTCTCTCAGGGTGGTGGAATGTTTTGTATCTTTGCTGTAATGAGGGCTGGGGGATACTTTGCCAAAACTCATTGAACTGTACATTTGATATTTGTGTGTTTTGCTGTGTATAAAATATACTTCAATAAAATTAATTTTATTAAAAAGCACTTGTAGGCAACAGTCCTTATTCCAGTAGCCGAAATGAAAACTCACAGCCAATTCATCGAGTTTCCAGATCTGAGCCTCTTGGCAAGTATGGAGCTTCTTGATTAAACATGATCCAGGCCCCCTTGAGAAAAGACTCTGCTTACTGCCTCAGTTGTCTGTCGAAAACCTCCCTGAGGGGCTCATGGTCTTTCTCTAGGGTGACCGTGCCCTGGGACAAAAAGACTTGTTCTGACAAGTTGTTCTTGTTCTTCTCTTGAAGAAGTATCTTGACAATTCAGTGATTACTCAGTGTTTGCTCTGAGATGCTACACATTTTGGGGACTTCAAAACGTGGCCATGGCCCAGAAATCAAAGTGAGGGTTATGGAGGTCAGACGGTAAGTGTAGATTTCTATGGGACTGGCATGTCTTTGGGCTCCCCGGGGGAATTTCCTGTTTCTGAACATACATTTGCAATAGTTACCCTCAGCAACTGGCATAGCCACATTGGCTCTCCTGCCACGGACTAAATGTTATTTTGCTAGAAAGTGGAAAGAAAGTGAAAGTCCCGGAATTTCCCCTCCCTATCATGATGTCATGACGGGGGGCCCCCTCAAAAACCAGAATTACCTTTTGGAGGGTAGGCCCCTTGTAGTAAACCTGGAATTTGTTCCTCCAGATTAAATGGTCAGCCGAAGTTTTTATATCTGGAAGTTTTGAGATGGCTGTATCACGATTTGTGGAATAAATGTTCTGAGTTGTGGCAAACAGGTGACGGGTTCTTCCACCATAACAATGCACTTGCCCGCTCTGCACTGAGTGTTCAGCAGTTCTTGACCAAAAATGGCATAACCCCCATGCCCCACCCTCTCTCTACACCTGATCTTATCCAGAGTAATTCTTTTTTTTGTTTTCCCGGATGAAAAAAGTCCTCAAAGGAAAATGTTTTGCCGACGTGGAATAGGTGAAACAAAAAATGGCAGAAGCACTAAAAGGCATTCAAATTGATGAATTCAAAAACTGTTTTGAGCAGCGGAAAAAGTGCCTCGATAGGTGTATTGCATCCAGCAGAGAGTACTTTGAAGGTGACTGAAGTTTAAACATGTAAGTATACACAATTTTTAAATAAATAAATTCCATTTTGGGGGGTTCTCCCTTGTAAATAAAAGGTATTTAATCCCACATCCCAGGGGAATTGCAGAGATTAGTGTCTCTATCAACAACTTTGGAGATTTAGGGTGACGTTCCTTTTAAGTGCCCATATCCCTTGCCTGTGTGACTTCTACAGAAAAACAGTAGAGCACAGTAAATGCCACCAACTGGTGACTCCATCTGCTGCTACTCTTCTAGGTGAAGCTTCCTTACGGGAGCCACTGACACAGCCCGGGAGAACTGAGGGCTGGCTCTTTTCTCTATGTCAATTACGAGGATCACCATACACAGTTTGCTCATGTCTAGGAGTGCCAACAGCACACCCTCTCACTTTATTTACCCCAGGGTTATGTCAGTTCTCCTGTTCTCTGCCATAATAGCATCCGTAGAGGTGCCACAGACCGCCATGCTAGATTATACCATCGACGCTGTGCTGATTGGGCCCGATAGTCAGGGAGTGCAGGTACATTAGGAACCCTGGTAAGACTCAAAAGTAGGAGATAAACCCCATAAATATTCAGGGCCTACCATGTTGGTGGAACATTTCAGGACACCTCAATAAAGTGAAAGGTAAGTTATTCTACCCCAAAATGAGACGTAATGCTTGCAGAGGCTTCTTGCATTCTGAAGGCCCTTACACACTATTTGGGTGTGCTTTCCCAATTCATTGACCAGGGAGCCTTTGAGACCACCAGTTGCGAGTGGGGTCCCCTGGGCCTCATCACCTAGCAGATCCAGTGGTGCTCAAGTGTTCATGGCCAATAATGATGCAGCAGAAAGCCCCGAAAGGCAAATCACAGTTTAGCACTCCAGATTCAGAATTATAGTACAGAACCCATGCCTTCTTCTATGTATAACTATTCTTCTTTCTCAGAAGCAGCTCCCGGCCTACTATTGGGTCCTGGTAGAAACTGATGACCAGGGGACATCAACTTGGCAATCCTGAGCTGGCCACCCATCCATAAAGTAGGTATTCGTCGACCCACCCATCCATAAGGTTGGGCATGTGCAGCTGAAATCTGTCACCAGTGGAGATGGGGCAGGAGCAGGTGGCTCAGGCCCCTGTGGTGAGCGCTCTGCTTGCATTACCTCCTCTGCCTCTATGCCTGTGACTCATGGGAGGTTCCCATGACCAGACGGCTGAGGAGACGTGACTGCAGATGGTTCCTTGGGCTATGTCGGTACCAGTTCAGAATGGGCCATGAGAAGGGCACAACTTGAGTCTGGATTGTTCTTGAAAGAAAGCCAGCAAGGGCAACTGTTCAGTGGATGAGGCTTCAGCAGAACCAATGGTTATCACTTTTCTGGACTGAAAGATAGCCAGAGAATTAACCTACATCATGACTCCCGACAGGATAATTCCAGCTCCCACCCCCAGGGACATTTGGCAATGTCTGGAGACGTTTGTGATTGTCACAACTAGGTTGTGGCTGGGAGGGGTGCTACTGGTATCTGATGAGTAGAGGTGAGTGTATTAGTCTGGGTTATCCTGATAAACATAACCAATAGGGTGGAGGGATGGATGGACAGAGAGAAAGAAAGAGACTTATTATGCAGGGTTGGTTTCGTGATTATGGAGGCTGAGAAGTCCCACGATCTGCCACCTGCAAGCTGGAGGTCCCCAAAAAGCCAGTGGTTTCATTCCTGTCCGAACCCACAGCCATGAGAACCAAGGAGACCAATGGTGTAAGTCCTGGTCCAAGTCTGAAGGCCTGAGGACCAGGAGGAGGCAGGAAAAGACAGATGGCTCAGCTCAACAGAGAGAACCCATTCCCCCTTCCTCTGTCTTTCGTTCTATTCAGGTCCTTAACAATTTGGATGGTGCCCACACACACTGGTAAGGGTGGCTCTTTTTCTACTAAGTCTGTGGAATCAAATTTCAATCTCTTCTGGAAACACTGTCACAGACACACCCAGAAATAATGGCTTACTGGCTATCTGGGTATCCCTTAGCCCAGCCAAGTTGACACTTAACATCAACCATCGCGGTCAGCAAGGGATGCTACTGAGCATCTTTCAATGCACACGGGACAGTCCCCTACAGAAAAGAATTATCTGGCCCCAGATATCAATAGTGCCACCGTTGAGGAACTCTGGCTCACACAGATCCATGGGCAGGCACAAATAGTTTAATTGGATGGTCAGGAACTTGGAAAGAATAGCATTCAAAGACCGGTGACAGGGAGGCCTGGCAACAGATGTATGTATGGGGAAGGCATGGGCAAGATGTGTGCAGATGGATCTCTCAAAATGTGTAAAGTGCATGGATACAGTTGGGTGGTGAGTCTACACTCACTAGACGTTCCCTGTGCAGAGGGGGCTCCTAAGACCCAGGTGGACCACACAGCACGTTCTGTGAGGCCAGCCAGCCCTGTCACCAGCTATCCTGACACTGACTCAGTGGGCCCGTGTGCAAGGGACTGTGGTTGCTGGGATGGAGGTTATGGATGAACACAACAACATTAACTTCCTCCCACCCCAGCCAGCCTGGGGGCCACCCCCACTGTACCTGAATGACCTTCTGACGGCAGAGACCTCACGGAGCCTCTCATATGGGACATTCCCAGGTGGAGGGAAAACAATGTTCTCTCACTGGAATATATATAACTTGAGTTCATACTTACCTTCCTTTCCTGCTTCTTCTCAAAGCTACCCTTATGGACTTAAAGAATGCCTTGCTCACCGTCAACAGTATCCTACACAGTGTGGCTTCTGGTAAAGGATTTCAATTTTGCGTCAATGAGATCACACACATCGACTTCTCTTACTACACATCCCATTGACCTGAAGCAGCTGGCCTGATGGAGCCATGGACCTGCCTACTGAAGATTCAGCTATAATGCTGGCAGGGAGACAGCTCCCTGAAAGGTTGGAGTTCTATCTTACAGATGGAGTTTGGGATTGGAATCAGCAACTGCCATATGGTCCGCCATATGGTGGTCCCATGGCCAGAACTCACGGTCTGGGGAACACGAGGTGGACGTGAGTAGCTCTTGTCACTGTGCTCTCTCACAGCTGAGAACTTGTGCTCCCCCATACCTTAGCACGCTTCTGCCTTGCATTCTTACTTCCCAGGGAAGGAGAGTTTCCAACAGGCAGCACAGTGATTTCACTGATGAGGAGCCCATTTATACAGAGGTCATTACTCTACTGGCTGGGTGATTGAACCTGTTATCAAGGAAAGATTGAGGTGTTGCTATGCTGTGATGGCCGAAGAGATGACATCTGAAGTCTGGGGGACCCTTTGGGGTGTCTTTATGTCCAAAATCAATAATTGAAGCTAATAATAAACTGTAGTAGCCAACTAAAAGAACTCACGAAGGCTCAGAACCTTCAGGAATGAAAGTTTGGATACTCCGTCAGGTAAAGAAACTCAGTGAGGCGGTCTGGCTGAGAGCAAAGGGAACATGGCATGGTTATGAAGGAAGGAGGTGACAGACATCATGATCCATGACCAAGTTCAGGTCCAGGGGGAATGCAGCACAGAGACATATTTTCCTGTTTTTGCTTGCTTAGCATGTGCATGTATACACACATACACACCTATACATACGTGCATATGTGTCTGTGCATGCATGTGTGCTAGGTAGGTCGAGACACACAAGGAGGACTTTTTCTTTCCCTCTGCTTTCTCTTTCTGTCAGCGTAGTCTTAGCTCTTCACTTGCCTGCTGCAGTTTGCTTTAATCTTTTTTTCTCCCCACATGGAAGAGCCTACAAATCACGCCCCCCTCAGAGACACTGGTAACTCTCCTCGGAGATCTGAGTCCTGCTCTGTGAGCCTCCTGCTCTGGGTACCAGCTGGGCAGGGCTCCCTTTCAGAGGTCTGTGCCCCACCTCTGGAGCCCCACCCATTCTGCGTGTGGCTTTTAACAATCTGACCTGTTGCTTTGCCCCCGACCCTGTGATGAAGCTGATTTCTGCAGGTTTCTGGCAGCTGATTTCTTTGTGGCCTCTATCTCCTAATCTTCCTATACCTGCTTGGCCAGTTCCCCATATTAAATTCTCTCTGTTAAATAACCAAAGTGACTTCTGTTTTCCTAAATGATAAAGGTTCCTTGATATCGTGGGGAAGGAACTTTGAGAGCCTACCCTTGAGTGCCTTGTTTTACAGAATAGAAGCCCATGCCTGAAGGGGTGAAATGCTTTTCTCAAGGTCATCTTGGGCGCCAGTCTCCCAAACCAAGGCTCCTTCCACCATCCTGCATGGTCTTTTAAACACTTTTCAAGGCTTCACATAGAGAAGTTTGCCTTTCATGTGGGATTCTCTGCCTGTCCTGAAAAAACTGAGAGCAGTCTCATATTTCCTCACATGGAAGAACATTGGAGCCAAAAATGGATGGTGTCTTATTGGCCTTGCCATGATTCCAGAAGTGTGTTGAGGACACTGTCCCAGTGACTCCCACACACCAACCGAGCATCTTTCTTCTTCTCCCACTGGTGCTAATTCACACCCCTCTGGAGTGAGATGAAGACTTGCGTGTCACTTTGCCTGGACTGTGAGTTTCTCCTGGGATGACATATACCACCACAGTGTGCTCTGCAGTTGGGAGCACAGGCCCCTGTGCCAAGCACCCCGAGCCAGGACCCTGGCTTCAGAACTTCCCTTGCCAAACCTCACTTTTCTTGCCTAGAAGATAGGGATTCTGATATGCAACTCACAGGGGTGTTACATACGTTGAATGCCATTGCCCATGGAGGCCACTCAGTGAGTGAGGCACTGCCAGCACCATCTCCATAACTGTCCTCGGCACCCAGCACACAATGGACTCTCAGTTCACAGTTGCCACTGAGTCCTGGGCACATCACATCTGCTTGAGACAGGTCCACGGCCCTGGACCGCATCTGCAGCCTCTTGGGGGCCTCTTCCTTCCTCTTCCAGAGTCAGTGTCTCTCCTCCACCTCCACAGAGGTACATGCGCAGACAAAACTCTCTCCTTACTCCCAGCAGTCATCCTCCTGCTTATAGTCACAGCCTCTGGCGACGATGTGCTAAGGAAAACCCCATTTGATTCTCATCCAGATAGAAAGTGTCATGGCCACTCTAAAAAGGAAAGACACCATTGTTCCTCCTATATGAAAGAAGCTGTGATAACTGGGTGTACATCTCATCTGATTGGAAAAACACTCTTTTTTAAACAAATAAAAAAACTGGTGTGGATTGACGCCTGCTGAGAATCCTCTTCCTTTTGGCTTTTCTTAGATGGGATTTTACCAAGAACACAAGACTAAGTGGGCAAAAAAATTGGGACCAGGCAGTGCTTTACAAACATGTTAGTTTTATTCAGTAGGCATCAAAGCTTCTCTCTGTGTCAGGTAATAGAGAAGCCATGTCACATGGATTACAGAGCTATTTTTACTTGAAATAATCTTTCATAAAAGAAAGAAATTAAATACAGTTCTTCTATAAAAAGTGCAGTAGTCATTATTAGAAGTTTTCCAAAATGAAAGCAAGATTTACTACATATTGCAAAAATTGGTTTAGTGCTTTAATACTTTACAAAGAAACAATCCAACCACCAAAGACAGCTCTTACAATGGGTTTCTTCTCCAAGAATGAACCAGATTGAAAATAATATCTGCAGTGAAGTGGAATTAACACTCGCAAGTAGAAGAGGGTTCTGCACAACTTGATCAAAGTCATGTGGTTTATGACCCATTTCTGCCTCAATGTTTTCCTTTGTCCACAGTAATAAATAGGAGAAACAAAGCAACATACGTCACCCGGAAATCAGTCATATAAAGCCCCCAAAATAAAGAAAAGGAATGACATTTACTGACTTCCTTAGGCTAAATGCATGTTTAAAAGGACAAGCAAATGCAGTGTGAGGATAATCCCTGGCTATAATTAACTTCAATGATCCTCCGTTAAAGTGAGACCAATTTCTCAGATGATGGTGAGTAGAGTTCCAGCTCTGCACATGAGGCAGTGACAGATCACCAAGAAGTAGAATCCCCACGTGGATTCAGATGAGCCTGCTCCCTGCTCCCAACAGCCCCTTGACCTGTGTGACTACGAGCCCAGCATTTCCTACCTGGGAGCCTGGGGAAGACTTGCTCCTGCTGGATGGTGGCCACTCTGTCAGAGGTGGGGCTTGCCTGGTGTGCACCGGGGCTCGAGGCCACAGCTGATTTCCAACACGTACTCAAGGTGAGTTTCTAGGTTTTGGTCCTAAGTTCCTAAGTTAGTGGAGGCAACCAGTCCCATTCCCTCCTGCCCCCCACCCCCCACCAAACCATCATTCCAAATCTATGGAATGCTTCGATTCCATTCCTGCAAGCAGGAAGAACATGGGCGAAGAGCTGGACAGCCACAGGGCCTGGGAAACCTCCGTGGGCACCTGGGGAGAGGTTTACATGGGCCAGAGGGTGGCCCTTGGCACGTGTGCTCTCTCCGAGTGCTGGCAGGAGTGTGCCTCCAGTCTGGGCAGCAACAAAGGGACACTGTTTATTTGGCAATTCAAGCAAAGGGACGCACGTATGTGGGCCTGCAGTGGCAGGGGGGCGTTACAGGGGAGATCTTATGCCCCCTCCCAAGAGGGACCCTAAAGCATTGCATCCAGAGAGAGAGAGAGACGACAGCAAAAACCACAGAAGAGAGTTGAAGAGAAAGAAAAAGCCTTTTAACCAGGCCACAATAGGACAAAGGCCCTATAAGAAGCTTGTAACAGTATTTGCCAACAACTCTTAGGGGAAAATGCATTTGGCCAAAGAACCTAGAAGTAAACACCAGGGTTAGGTAGTTGTCAGTCATCTGGCAGGGGCAAGAAGTTCGGAGGAGGACCCCAACCTCCCCTGCCGTGGGTGAAGCCACCCGCCAGTGCTTGAGGGTCACCGCTCTGGGACCTGGGCCCTAAGAGGTGTGTGTTGTTTGGCTCTGCGGAGTGTCGCGCTCTGACCTTCCAGCGCTCACCAAGTGAGAGACCAGTGGGTCTTGGCTCTCTGGCCCTGCTGCTTCCACATGGTCAGCACAGCCCCCCCTCCCTGTCAGTTGTGTGATGAGCTCCTCTTCCTCTGTGGCCCGCTTTGGTGGCTCAAGAGTGGGTCCTTCTAGCGGCCAGGGGACTCCTTTCCCTGGGCTGTGCTGTTTGCTGCCACATGTTTTTGACCTAGGGAGGATTGGGAGACACTTAAGGACCAAGTACAAAGCATTCTCTAGAATGGTCCAGGTCTACAGTGACCTCATGAAGGGCATGGTGGGAGCCCACCACTGCGCACCTGACTATGAGAGCCACCCTGCAGGAAACCGCTTTCACTCCAGCTTGCTTCAAAGAACGCCTTGTAAGCTGGGGAGCCTCATACCTGTGAGGAGGGGTGTTGGGGGCAAAATCAGTGAATGACTAATTAACATATGCAGCACTCAGATGGTGCTAAGCGCACAAGAAGAGGATGCAGGGGTAGGGTAGGGAGGGTGGGATGTGTTGTCCTTTTAAATAAAGAAGTCAGGGAAGGCCTCATTGAAAGGTGACATTGGAGTAAAGACTGGTAGGTAGCGAGGGATGAGCCATGTGGCTCTTTGGGGGAGAATGTTCCAGGTAGAAGGAACGGTGTATGCAAAGGCCCTGAGGCAGGAGGGTGCCTGGTGACTAGAGATGGGCAAAGTAGCTGGCGGGAGAAGGATTGGGTGGGAGGTGGGAGTGGTCCCCGTAAGGACTTGGCTGGTACTCTGCCAAGGGAGGCTGTTTCTTTATTTAAAGGGGTTTGCCAACGTCTGTAAGTATATTCTGAAACAGCCGGTTTCACTAACTTGCCTTCATTAAATTAACAGGTTGCTTTGGTCTTGAGTAGAGTCAGCCTACATTTACTCTTAAAACCAACTGGTACTTTTTACCTTATGTTAAACTAACAACAACAACAAATATATATATATATATATATATATATATATAAATCCTTGAGATGCTCTCTGGGAGGAAAAATGGTATAAGCAATGTTTGTCATTTTGTATGTACAAAATTAGGGTTGGCAGCCCCCCTCCCTTTTTTTGCAAGACTAGAATAGTAAAAATGCAACTTTCAACATAGTATTTGGTAAACTAAATAGAAACAGTAATATTCCTCGCATGGTTTGGGATGATGGCTTCTGTGCTGCTCCTGTGATCACGTTCTTCAGCTCAGCGTGGTCGAGTGAAGTTCTTCATACCACACAGATTGCACCCACCTGTGGCTCCTGAGGGGTCCTGCAGGGCCTCCCCCTCCCTCTTCTGGGGGCGGGAAGGAAGAACATGTCTTTTGGCAAAGAGCCACCTGCATAACTGCTAACAGACCATTTTGTGTGTACTGCCTGGAGCTGTCATGAGAGGCTTGCAGGGTGGTCTGCCCTGGGGGCCTCCTGGGTGAGTGTGTGTTGGGGAGGGCTCACCATCCTACATGATAATGACCCTGGACCCGTGCCTGCATCCGCGAGGCGGCACTGGCAGAAATATGCTTTGGCATAATGGACTCAGTGCTGAGGAATGGACGTGGTGGTGGTTTTGAACTAAACAAGAACAAAGCTGAGAGCCTGGTCACTGCCATGGAAAGCCACACCCAAAAAGGGCCAGTGTAGAAAAGAGGGTTTAGAGTCAGGAGTAAGTGGGAAGGTGGTGCCTGGAGTTCTCCAGGAAGCCACTGCTTTAAGGCTTTTTGGAGGGGGCTGCCTGCTCTCTGGCGCCCACTGTACTGGCCATCTCAGGCCCTTCATGTGGTATGTGTGTCCTCAGGTGATAGCAGAACCAGACTCTCAGCCAGAGCAGTCCAGCGGGAATGAGGCCAGAGCTGGTGAGGCCTGTCTGACAAGGCAAGGCTCCCTGGGCCTCTGCAACACATGCTCTTCTTCTTTATTAGAGGCATTGAAAGAAAGAGAAAAAAAGAACATCGAAGGAACTTCATTTGCAAAGTCCACACCAAGATGAGGAAAAAAGCATCACGTCTCAAAGGAAGAAGCCCCAGACACGCAGCAGACGCCTTCAGCTCTTATACCAGGTCCCTTAGCAGACCGAAGACTCACACGGAATGGCACTTAAACACACAGGTTTGGCAGTCTTTTTTTTTTTTTTTCTTGCACAATTTCCTGCCTCTGATAGGTACAGCCCTTTTTCCCTAACTAAAGTGAAGTATATTTTTCTAGGTTAAGTTTATTTTTGCAAAGGAGAGTAGTTTGCAAAATAGGCTGTAGATGCTGGGGAGGGGGGTGTGTCTCCACAACTCCTCCCCAGAAACACGGTGGGTGCTGAATGGAGGATGTCCACACCCTGAGGTCTGCACCTGGGGGGCATGGCCAGTCCTTTGATCTGGAGCCACCTTGAGTCTTCATGTAAGTTACTAGAATTGATAATCAGTTGAGAAAACATTCAATGTGGAAAGTTACAGATTCAAATGCCACTGGGTGGTAACAGGTTAAAAAAGAGTACACAGTAACTTTCTGAATATAGAGTATTCAATTAGGAGGAAAGGTGCAGTACCAAAAATCTATGAACAGAAAAAAGAAAATCAAGCTTTCAATTAAAAAAATGCATTTCCACTTTCAGAGGGTTTCTGAACAAGCAGCAAGTCATTTAAACCCCAGGGGCCCACAGTGGAGCCTGTTCCCACCTCGTTACCCTTCCAAGGGACAACCCTGTGACAATAAGGGTACAAAACATTGCTCTGTAGCATGTTCTGAAAATAATATAAAAATAATTTCTATAGTACAGTTTAAACGTGGCTTGTAACACGCCATAAAATCTACAAACTGAAAACATCTTCCCTCATATACTATTGTAACGTATTATTGTAAAAAAATCATTTACCCAGGTAACGCATGTGCGGAAGAGTGAAGTAAATTTCTGAAATAAACTCCACAGGGTTTTAGCAGTATCTGGGATCCTTCGCTTAACGACATTTGCCCCCTCTAGAAAGGGACTTTTGGCCAGGTCAGGTGGGGAAGGCTGCTCTCGGAGGGACAATTACCACAGCAGGCCGCACTCTGGTGGGATGGTGGGACTCACCCTCCTCCCTTTGCTGGCTCCACAAAGGGCCCTCAAGTGATAGAATGTGAGGGAATCCCATGGCCCACCTCTAGTCAACAGTTTCTAGCAGTTCCTGGCCAGCCTGATAAGCTAACTTGGTCTGTGGCCAGGGACCAGGTCTAAAGAGCTCTTTGGAATAACACAGAGCACACTGCCAGGGCACAGGACTAGTACATCTCATATAACCAGAGGCTCTCTCCTTTTGCGTTTTTAATGCTGTTTAGAGGAAGGACGGATCCAGATCTCTCACAAAAGGAAATGGCTGTTCTTAAATGACATGGACCAAGGGGAAATGTGTCAGCCTGGAGCAGGTACTGACAGGCACCAGAGAAGGTGGGGCCCACGGAGGGCCCGTGGCTGCATCTCAGGCTCTTATTCAGGGCACATCTGCCATCAGATGGTGGCCAGGTGAAGGTAACATGGATCACAAGGACAGAACAGGTCCCTGTGTTCTGATGATATGTACATATTGCTCTGCCTGGCTTGGAAGGCTTTCCTATATGACAACGGACCGTTTTTATTGTAGGTTTTTAGTTAAAAAACAAAAAACAAAAATACAAAAACCTGGCAGAGAGCATGAGAAAGAGAAAGGATTTGCATAGCCAGTTTTGGAAATTTCTGGTTGGCTGTTTTTACATTAAGAAATGAAAAAAGCAAACATGAATTGACTTTCTGCCTCCTTGACTTCTGGTGCACACGAACTTAGTTTCTGAACGCACGATTTAAGTGTTTTTAAGGTTGGGTGTCTCACCCTTCCAAGGGTAAGGAGTATGAGGAGTGGCTGGCGTCTACCCCTTGAAGCAACCCTTCCTGTGATCCCACAGCTTTGAATGACAAAGCAGCTGCTCACATGCATGACATGAGGAATCAGTCCAAAAAGCTGCCATAAACCCTCTCGATGTGAGCTGTAAAAAAAATTTTTGAGTAATAAAAGAAACCCCAGCAATATTAGGGACATGGATGTTAGTATAGTGATTACCACACGCTGAAAGTATTGTTCAGCAGGAAAAGTAAAACTTTCAAAAAATTTCTTAACGATTCTATTTTAATAAATAATTTTGATTTAAGGAATCACTTATGCAAAACTTGAGTAAATTACCAAAAACTCCACATGTTGTGTAATAATTAAAAACAAAAAGGAATAACTCACAGGAGATAGTTATTTTATTATAATTTCTCAAACAAGTTAAAAAAAAAATCCCACCCTCCCCCCCCCCCCTTTTTTTTGCTTTTGCTGCTCTTTAATCAGGGGGGAAAAAGCATCCTTTCTGGAGGAGAAGTTGGCTCCGATGAAGAGATGGTCTACCTCCTGCATTTTCTGAGGACACACACTCACGGCAAAGCCGGGCGCTTTCTCCCGTCTTTTATCAGAGACTATTCTAAGGCTCTCGCAGGTTTTAAAGAATTCTTTCGTGAGTGAGGATTTTACCCATCTTATCCATACTTCTTGGAAACGAGATCGTCCCGTAGTGAGGCAGGTTTAGCTGCTCAGTGTCCTTGGCCAAGAACGGTATTCATTCTCCAGAGGTAATCTTGGAAGGAAGAGGCTGCATATTGCTGCTCGGAACAGGGTGGCTAAGGACACATTTTATCCCCTCAAGAAATGTAGGAGGCACCAAGAAAGAGACTGCTCAGGGATCAATCGGGCCGCGCCCTCGAAGTATCGGGGAGCCAGAGGCAGCTTCACTCCGCCCCGGGAGGGGCTCCGATCACGGTGCGCCCCCTAATCTGGCTAAGCCCAGGCAGATGCAGGTGTGTGTGTGGGGGCCTCCTTTCTGGCGTCCCGCGACCCTTCCCTTTGGAAAGAGGAGCAGCCTAGTGGGGCTCGCACGGTGACCAGGGGCTCGGTTCCCGGCCTCTCTCCCGGGGCGCCCACGGCCGCCTCGCTGGGCCCTCCCGCGGGAGGCCACGGTGGAAGTGTCTTCGGAGGAGGGACGCGCGCGGGCTGCCACCTCCGCTCATCTACGGGGCAGGTCCAAAGTGAGCGCTCGAAACCCTGCGCTTTGGGCCCTGGGCTCTTCGGAAAGCTCCCGGCACCGGCAGTGGTCGCTCCACCCCACCACGCCCTGCGAGGTAGGTTGGCCGGCACCCCGTCTACGCAGCCCGCGGCGGGGTGGCAGTGTGCGTGTCGCTGAGCCGGGGGCTGGGGAGGAGGCTTTGCTGATGAGATGGAGCCGTGATTGCACGGGCCGCAGGGACCCCAGGGCGGCGGCGGGAACCTGCCCTCTCGGGACTGGGGACGCGCGCCTGCACCCGGGCCAGGACAAAACAAAACCCAAGAGCATGTAAAACACTCCCTTCTAAAAACAAAGGGCTGCGAATTTCTTTATTTCTCGTGTAGAGGAACAAAAATACTCTCGCGATGGCTGTTGAGTTTCCCGGCGCGAGGCCGACCTCGCGGCGCGCCCGCCCCCCGGTATGACTTGTCTCCTATCCGGCTACTACCTGAGTGGCGTCAGTGCAGGTTCAGGCACCATGGGGACGTGGACCAGACGCGCCGCAGCGCGGCGGGCGCGGGGCCCCGGCTCCCCGGGCGCGTGGCCAAGCCCGCGACGGACGGCAGGGCGTCCTCCGGCGACCTCGCCCGCGCTCAGGGCCGGGTCCCGCGCGCCTCGCGCCGCCGCCGCAGCTCCTCGCGGTAGCAGTACGAGCAGTAGTGCTCGGTCTCGGCGCGCCCGTAGAACGCGCAGTTCTCGCGCTGGCAGCGCCGCTGCGCCGCGCCCAGGCCCGCGCGGCCGCACTCACCGTTCGAGCGCGTGGCCGGCGCGTCGGCGTCGGCGAACTCCAGGCCGTCGCGCGCGGCGCCGAAGCCGTTGCTGTAGGTCTGCGACTTGTGCTCGGCCGCGCCGGCCGCGGCGCCGGGCAGGGCCCCGGGCGGGGCCCCGGGCAGGGCGCGCGCCAGCGACTCCACCGTGTTGACGGCGCGCAGGGCGGCGGCGCGCGCCGGGCTGTAGCTTTGCGACGACAGCGAGCGGTTCTGCTGCGGGTACGTGGCGCACGGCCGCAGCGCGCCCACCGCCGGCGCGCACGCCTCGTCCCGCGCGCCCGCCGCCTGCACGTGGAGGACGCTCTGGCGCGCCGGGGGGCTGCGGCCGGCGCCGGGGCCGCCGGAGCCCGCGCGCCGCGCGCCCCCGCCGCCCGGGGAGGCCGCGCCGCCCGCCGCCGCGCGCGCCGCCCGCGCGCCCGCCGCGGGCCCGGGGCTCGGGCGCTCCTTGAGCTTGAGCACCAGCTGCGCGGGCGGCGCGGGCGGC
>CAUYQG010026476.1:0-17778 GCA_963574415.1 Tarsius wallacei
CCCGGCTGATTTTTTGATTTATTGTAGAGATGAGGTCTCGCTTGCCCAGGCGGGTCTCGAACCCGCGGGCTCAGGCAATCCACTCACCTCAGCCTCCCAAAGGTGCGGGATTACAGGCTGAGCCACCGAGCCCGGCTTGCACGCAGATTACTTATGTGCCTAACCCTGAGTTGTACCCCACATCTCTATAATAAAATAAAGTTATAAAAAAGAACGTGGAATATACCGAAGGTTTGATGAATTATTGGCGTTTTCAATGCTTTTGTCAATTGAGGATGCTGCCGCTAAATGCAGTCAACTCTTATTGATCTGAATATTAAAAAACGAAAAATGTCCCATCAAGAACCTTTGAATCATACTTTTTCTCTTCTTTTGGCCTGTGTTTAGCCAGACCCCTGCTTGTTAACATGAAGGGAGAAGGAGAAAGGTCATTTAGTTTCTGCATTTCTGGAACATGTCATAGGCAACGAGATCAATACTAATTTGTTAGAATCGGAATGACATTGCTTTTAGCTAAAGGCTGTTTTAAGACATGAGCAAAGAGAATACGTTCATTTAATTTTGAAAACAAGCTATAAATATCAAGGCAGCACAAAGTTAGAGTGAGTTTCTGAGTATAAAAATAAGTAATATTCAAAATTAGCTTTGTAAAAGGAGCAGTGTGACAAATATAGCACTGTAATATGTGAACCCGTGTCTAAAGTAACTTTTGCTCTGAACTTAGAAGTCGAAATGCAATTAATGAGCTTAATGAAGCAGTGAAATCACACATGGATTGTGTTTATCCAGAGTATCCTTCTGGCCTGACCAGCCCTCAGAATCCATAAGTTGTAAGTACATAAAATGCACATGTGCTAGACTCAGAAAAGGGGTTCTGAGTACCTTCCACCTGCCTTCATGCAAAGGGAAGTGGAGACTTTTGCTGCCTGCACTTAAAATTATGTTGCACCAACATGAAAAAGCTCATAATAAAGCCTCAAGTAATCTGCATGTATCTGCCAAATTTGTTATTTATTGCATTTCTGTCCCTATGATTGTGTCTCTCTAGGTGTCTTTTAAAATGAGGTGATTGTTTAATTAAGGGATAATCATTTTCGAGTGTGAATTATTCACACATGATTTAATTTGTATCAATATTTGTTGTACCTAACCATATGTGCAAGGACTAAAAGGTGACTCAGTTAAATAGAAACATTGATTTGATTAAGTGTTGAGATTTCTTGCTAATTTTTAAAAATGTGCGTGTATATTTTTTTCTAAAGATTTTGTTCCTGGAAAAATACTCATACATGTGACATCTTAATATGTATTATCTTCCAAGAAACATTTTGCATTTTGCCATGATGGTAGTGAATCATAAATATCAAATGACAATGGCACTCTTAAATCTGCCATTTCATTTCCTCAGTACAAAATTAACAGCCACAATGGAACCACTACCTGGAGGGTGTTTTAAACAGCTCCGCTTAAATTCCTTCTGGAATTTGACACGCTCATGTTGTAAAAAAAAAGATGTGAGAATGGTTCACTCATCACGCATTCACATAAGCCGTCCTGCTCCAGGGCAAAGCTCGGGGTATGGTTGGAACAATAAGTGTCCTTTCAAATTGGCGTTGAAAAATCCTCAAGTGTTCCAGGCAGGCTGAGCTAACCAGACCCTCCCTGGCCTGTGCCCTCAAGTGTGCTTTGTCCACCCCTCAATTCTAGCATTACTTAGAATTAGCTGTCTCCACATCTGCGTTCCCTCATAGACTACCAGCTCCCTGAGGGCAGGGACTGCTTTCGCCTTACTTACTTTCGCCTTACTTACTTTCACCTTACTTACTTTCGCCTTGCATCTAGGGCAACATTGAGAAGACTGTAGGCTTTCAGTAAATACTAGTTGTATCAGTGAATAAGTATAGTTGGGAGGAGGAAGTATTGATTTGGAGTCAGGCATATCTGGAATCCAGTCCTGGCTTTATCCGCTATGCAATTTTTTAAATTAATTAATTTTTTAATTTAATTTTTAATTTTTATTTTTTATTTTTGAGTTGGAGTCTCACTCTGTTGCCCGGATTGGAGCCCGTGGCATGCTCCCGGCCACCGCAGCCTCCACCTGCTGGGCTCCGGCGATCCTTCCGCCTCAGTCTTCCGAGTAGCTGGAACTACAGGCGCGCGCTACCACGCCCGGCTCATTTTTTGATTTATGGTAGAGATGCGGTTTCGCCAAGTTGCCCAGGCGGGTCTCGAACCCGCGGGCTCGGGCAATCCACCCGCCTCGGCCTCCCAAAGTGCTGGGATTACAGGCTGAGCCACCGAGCCCGGCTAATTTTTATTTTTAACAAATGTTTTTAATTAAATTTTTTATTTGTATAAACGTGCATACACATGGTTTTAAAAGTCACTAGTAGTACTTCAGAGTTTATCAAGAAGACAGCAGACTCTGCCCCATACTTTTCTGCATTGAACTCTTCTGTTTGTTCAGATTTGTCTCCATATTTCTAAATAAGGTGATGTTCCTGTTGTTTCTTGACTTCTCGGTTTTAGAACATACCCATTCTCTTTAGCTCTCTCACATCCCAAGCAGACTCTTCCTTTTCCCCTTCCTTCCTATGTCGTGTATAACAGTGTGTGTTTTCCATATAGACCATGGACTGATATGGACCCCATTATGACTGTGATTGTTATTCATACTTGTGCCATGTGTGTGCACTGACTGCTTTTCTTCTCTTAAATAATTTCCTCTTGCCTTGAAATTGATAATTGCTTTTTTTCCCCATTTGCTTAGCTGTCTTTTTACTGTATCTACTCATTATCTCCAATCTCACAAATAAAACTGGAAGATTCCTCTCAAAATGATATAACACAACACTCCTCATCTGTTGGTTCTGTTTCTCCCCCCAATCCCTATTGGGGATGAGTCCCTGAACCTTTCGGAGCCTTCCTAAAAGCTGCTTACAGTAGCCAGTTCACAAGGAGATGGGAGGCTGATGCAAAGCAACATGTGAAAAGCCTACTGTAGACCGTAAGTGCTCTCTGGTTGTTAGTCCACTTAACAGAATAGATCTTTGCTGGATCAACTGTGTACCAGTCAGACGGTGCCAGGTGCTGTTGAGTGGCAGCGGAGAGCATAGACAGGGTGTTCTTCTCAGGATATGAGTTGTCTGGTGTTGTGATTTTTTTCTCCCCTGTGTTTTTGTTTTTGGGGCTATCAGGCTTACTCAGGTGGATCATAAGTTGTTTCTTCTGGGTGGGTTCTCTCACCCTTCGTGTGCAAGAGCACCCGGTTCCATGTTGCTCCTGTTCTCTATGGCCAGCAGTTTTACGTAGCCTTTATTCTCTATGGCATGGCTAGTACTCAAGAATACTTCTGAGTCATGGAAGTGATGATGTTACGTCCCACCAGAATAAGAGTCAGGAAAGCCTCCCATCCTAAAATTGCAATGTAGCATGCTTCGTTATTGGGTAACCATTGAGTATTCTTTGTAAGGGAAGGCAACTAACAAGTCACCCACAGGGAGGTGAATTCAGATGTTTCCTGGGGCGCTTAAAAGTGTGATCAGTGGAACTCTGTGCTCACTGCTAGAAATGAGCTGACTAGAAAGTTTTAAAAGGTTTTTAGAACAAGGAACTCCTTTTCAAAATCCTTCAAACCCACCTTACGCAAGAGAGAGAAAGAAAACGGTAACTTGAACAGGGTCACCAGTGTCAGTTCATGATGGCTTATGTTATTGGTATGACAGAAAATTCCAGCACATAGATCATTAAAAAAAAACAAAAAAACTCTTAGCATTAATTTAAAAATACATAGTGAATACTTGGCACTATTAGGGTGAAAAATAGTATTTTCCCAATTTATAGTGCCTGCTAAATGTTAGGAAGGTGTGTGTGTGTGTGTGTGTGTGTGTGTGTGTGTGTGTAACACAAGCATGAAGTGTTTAGGTTCACTATCTCTAAGCCTAAAATGGAAGACATTGAGAGCACTGGCTCTAAATGTTTTTAAATTAAGGGCTGTTGAGAAATGAACAACCATATGTGCCATTGATCAATGACTCCCTTTTCTTTAACTAGTACAGAAGTTTTGTTTGTTTGTTTGTTTGTTTTTGAGTTGGAGTCTAACTCTGTCGCTCAGACTGGAGTGCAGTGGCCGCTCCTGGCCACCGCAGCCTCGACCTGCTGGGCTCCGGCGATCCTTCCGCCTCAGCCTTCCGAGTAGCCGGAATTACAGGCATGCGCTACCACGCCTGGCTGATTTGTTGATTTATTGTAGAGATGAGGTCTCGCCAAGTTGCCCAGGCGGGTCTTGAAACCGCGGGTTCAGGCAATCCACTCACCTCAGCCTCCCAAAGTGCTGGGATTACAGGCTGTGAGCCACCGAGCCTGGCCTGTTTTCTGTTTTAATCAACTATTTTACATTCCTGCTATGAGCAAAGCATTATGCCAGGGATGAGGCAGCTTGACTTCTGACTTTTAGATGTTTAAAGACCTTCGAGGCCAGGCTCGGTGGCTCAGCCTGTAATCTCAGCACTTTGGGAGGCCAAGGCGAGTGGATTACCTGAGCCTACGGGTTCAAGACCAGCCCAGGCAACTTGGCGAGACCTTGTCTCTACAATAAATTTTTTTTTTTTTTTTTGAGTTGGAGTCTCACTCTGTCGCCCAGACTGGAGTGCAGTGGCCACTCCCGGCCACCGCAGCCCCGACCTGCTGGGCTCCGGCGATCCTTCTGCCTCAGCCTTCCAAGTAGCAGGAACTACAGGCGTGCGCTACCACGCCCGGCTAATTTTTTGACTTATTATAGAGATGAGGTCTCACCAAGTTGCCCAGGTGGGTCTCAAACCCGCAGGCTCAGTCGATCCACTCACCTCAGCCTCCCAAGGCGCGGGATTACAGGCTGAGCCACCGAGCCCAGCTTACAATAAATTTTTTAAAAAAAGAAAAGCAAAAGACCTTCGAGAATCCCCCAAAGTCTGGCCAATTTCATTTCCATTAGAAGTAACGTGACTGTTTCTAATTTGTGCTCATGTTGACCCTCTCAAGCTTAGGTCCAGGCCCAGTTCTCTTCCTCCTCCAGGGTTCCGGTTACCTCTGTCCCCACGTGTACCTCTAGCCCCTCGTGTGATTTGTGCTCTAGGCTCATGTCCCATATTAAATCTCCACGTGGCCATCGATCATACCCCAAGTTTAACATGTCCAACGAATCCTGCAGTGAAGTGACCACCATCCAGTTCCATGACATTTCTATCCCCGACATTCTCTATGCCTAGTCCCCCACTAGGTCACGCTGACTTTATCTGTTGTATGTCTGTCATCCCCACACACTCCTCCCCTTCTCCACACCCAACATCCTAGCCCGAGTCACTGTGATCTCCTGCTTAGATGACGGCAAGAGGCTTCTCATTGGTGTCCCTTCTTCCCCTCTGGCTCCTCTCCGGTGCTCTTTTTCAAAACGTGAATCCGGGCAGGTCACCCCCTTTCCATAAGACCATTCGACAACTTCCTATCGCAAAAATCCGGAGTCCTCAGTGTGGCCTGAGGCCTCGTGGCTCCTTTGGCTGTATGTTCCCACAGAGAGCCTGGAATAATCTTCACTGACTCCTTCAGGTTAACTTCCGGCTGCTTTTCAGGTCTTACCTCCAAAGAAACTCCCACAGGAAACCCTCCCCCAGCCCTTAAACTGTCATAGTACAGTGTGCCTGTCCTTCCTAGCATTAAACACAGCCTGCAGTCGTACTTTCACTTGTGTGATTATTGATCAGTGCCCATCCCCCATTGGACAATAAGGCCCGTAAGAATAAGGGCTGTGTCTGTTTCGCTCCTCCTCCTCTGTGGATTCCTGGCTCAAGAGGTGGGTGGGGCTTTGTCCTGAAGGACCTCCTAAGCTATTTGGAATTTACCCTAGGACAATGGGAAACCTTTGGAAGATGTTAAGCAGAGGAACTGTGTGATGGATGAATCCCCTTCAATGAGGTGTAGAGAAATCCAGACAAATACTCCCAAAACATAGAAAAGAGGCAGAGTGACAGTAACTGCATGTCAGCACTATTCTTTCTGCATTCTGCTTCTCCTATTCCTCCTCTCTAAATCCAGCGAGGAGAGTGACCCGTGGACCCTCTCAGCCAAATACTTGATGGTCATCTGCTTATCCATTTGAACAATATCGACTGCATTTTTAAGTACATGCTCGGCACTAAGCATAATAAAATGAGTCGTGGTCCAGGATCAGTTATGTATCTCTAGTCCACATCTTCCACTCCAGTAGGAAAGACTGTCCAATAGACAGAGTATCACCCAGTGTGGAAGTTGTTGCCAGGTGGTGTGCGGCACAACACTTGCGAGTCTTTGACTCACTACTGAAAAGAATTTCGGAGAGGTCAGTATAGTTTTAAAACAGAATTTATGAGAGAAAGAGAAACATACCAAGGCACAGGCATTTTGGAGTACACCGTGCTTTTGCTTTGACAAGAAGCTTGATATATTTTCACAATAATTATCATGCTAAAGAGGGTGGGCTACAGATATCCACTCTGGCGAGATTACCATCACTCCACCTCTGTTGAGCTAAGGGGTGGCCTTTTCCTGAACACACATTTTGCCTTTCTCAGGGAACTTGATAGACTTTTATTATGTCAATCCATGAACTAAATGGTGGGCTTTTCTTGGATGAACTCAGGGGGTGGGATGGACCAGCAAGCCCACAATCCAGCCCGCAGGGTGGTCAGGCCCGTAAGACGTATCTGAATGCTTTCCTATTTAAAAACGTAAAACTGCCTATAAGAAATGTATCTATTTCTAACCTATACTGAACACCCTGCCTCAGGAGGTGCCACAGGATTGTGGGGGGGTTACCATTAAAACACTTCCCTGGCGAAGCCAGAAAATGCCTCACAGAGGAGGTGGCCTTGGACTGGTAGGAGTGGTGGGGCTTTGTCAGGTAGAGACAGGTGAAGGGACATTATAAGCGGCTGGGACAGAATATGCAAAGGCCCTGATCTGTGAAAGGCCACGTCCTATTGGGGAATGGCTTTATCCCTGGATATGTGGGGAAGGTGGCAGGAAGACCAGGAGAGAGAGAGAGAGCTATGTGGGGGTCATATTGTAAAGGGCCTGGTGTTCTTAACTCAGGGTATGAGTACCATATTGTGGGCTGCCAGAAGTCAGTGGGCCCCTCTCAATGTCTCTGAATTAAAAACAGTAGGTGAAGAAATAAGTCATCTTAAAGGTCAAATGGTTGATTCAGAAAAGCAGCGACTAAGCCAGGAAGAGTAATGATAGTCTGAACCCAAGAAACACGAGGGTGATTGATCAGGTCCCGTGGGATCTGGTCTCGTGGGATCTGGTCCTGTGGGAGGCAGACTGGGATCAGGGCCTCTACGGGAAGAGAGGGTCTTGTTCCCAACCACCTGCCGCGGGCCTGCCCCAGAGACCAAATTGTGAGCCTGGCCGCAACCTTGTGCAGGCACCATTATGACAGCTGTCTGGATTTGTGTTTTGCAGTTCCATGGAAAACGGGAGGCCGCCGGATCCCGCAGACTGGGCCGTGATGGATGTCGTCAATTATTTCCGAACGGCGGGATTTGAGGAGCAAGCTCGTGCTTTTCAGGAACAGGTAACTCAGTCGGGAAAAACACATGGGAGCACAGTTACCTCCAGTCCCCACAGTGGGCAGAAGGGAATGAGGACGAGGAGGACCAAAGAACAGTGAGGGAATCCGAGAGACTCTGAGAAACTGAGGGGAAGGAGATGGGAGTGACAGGCTGATGATTCCTTCGTGCAAGAGAAAAACCCAGGGCCTGAGACACAGTCGCAGCTGCCAAGAGGGCTAAAAGCCCACTTACATCTGCATCTTTTGAAAGACTGATCAATCTCAGGGGTGGAGTGATCAGCGCTACCTTCAAGGCAAACAAACTAGAAAGCAGGAAACAGAGAAGAAAGAAAAAGGGACAAGGCTAACCCGGAGACATGCAGCTTCTTCTCTTCCTGGTCTTGGCACCCACTGAACTGTTAAGCCCCCTGAAGTTTGCTTTCTGAGCAAGATAGAGTGAAAAAAGCAGAGGATTTAGAGCCAAATCCTGATTCTTCTCTCTCTGTGTGACCCTGGGCAAGTTCCTATGCCTCTCTGAGCTTTGGTTTCACATCTACATCTCTTTATAGGGATGCTGTTGTGAGGATTTAAGGACAGTATTTGCACAGTGCCGAGGGTCAGTTCTGGCATGGTGTCGATGCTCAAAGATGGGAATACCTTTCCCTCAGGTCCAGGGTTGGTATTGGAAAGAGGGAGGGCGGGGTAGGGGTCCCTCCCGGTTGTCTAGGTGATTCATGACTCCATTTTGCAGGCTGTGCCAGGCCTGCAGGGATAGTCCCCAGGATGCTTTGGCCCAAGGAAGCAAATGAGGGTACCATGCTGTAGTTCATACCAGGACACCTCTCTAGGGAGACACAGAGTTCCTGTTTCTCTATTGATGAAGACTGCCATTTCCCAAGCCTTGAATTTGCTTTTCTAGTTATAACGTAGTCGAGAGAACTCTAAACAAAGGATGTGTCGGGTGCTTGTGCTACGTCTCTTCGACCGTTGCCTGTTCTTTCAAGTTATTGGGTGTGTGGCCTGAGTGTGGATAAGGTCAACTTTTCTAATATCACACGCACCAGTTCTAGGTTTCTTTCAACCAATATTTTCCTCAAACTGGACCATTGTACATTTGTCAAAATAGCAGCCTAGCTAGCCAGAAGAGCTAAAACTAGAAAGACTGATGGTGCCAAATGCTCGCAAGGATGTGGAGCGCCCAGACATCTCTTGCATTGTTGGACGGAATGTGGTAAACCTTCATGTGTCTAACTCACGCTCCAACAGTTTCACTCCTGGGTATATGCCTAAATAGGGTATATGTGTAGGTCACTGCATATACACAGGGTATGTGCATGGGTCACTGCATATACATAGGGAATATGCACGGGTCACTACATATACACAAGGTATGTGATTAGGTCACCACATACACCCAGGGTATGATGCGTGGGTCTCTAATGGAAATGCAAACGTGCTCATAAAAAGATCTTGTTCTTAGTAGCTTTATTCATAATGGTAAAAAATTAGAAAGAAGCCTAGGTGTACCTCAATAGAATGAATGTGCTAAATGTGGTATATTCATATAATGTGATATTCCACAGCGATAAAAAAAAATGTACCCTTGCTATATACGACCGTTTGTCTAAGTCTCAGAAACATTCTGCTGAGTGAGAGAAGCTTTCCTCAACCAAGTTCATACTGAATGGTTGCATTTAGATAAAGTTTCAGGACAGGAAAATGACTGGATGATAGAAAAAAACCAGAATAGCGGTTGCTGCTGACTAGGTGGATGGAGAATGGTGGAAGGGTATGAGGGAACTTTCTGGGTGATGGTAACGTTCTGTATCTTGATATGGGTCTGGGTTATAGGTCTATGCATGGGTCACATTAAGTAGGATATATGCGTGGGTCACTGCACATACACAGGGCATGGGCATGGGTCACTGCATATGCACAGGGTATATGCAAAGGGCACTGCATTACACTGGGTATCTGCATAGACCACTGCATATACACAAGGTATGTGATTTAGGTCACCACATATATACAGGGTATATGCGTGGGTCACCGCATTGCACAGTATGTGCATGGGTCACTGCATATACACAGGGTATATGCAAAGGTCACTGCATATATACAAGGTATGTGATTAGGTCACCACATATACACAGGGTATATGCATGGGTCACTGCATTACACAGGTTGCGTGCACGGATCACTGCATATACACAGAGTGTGTGCATGGGTCATTGCATATACACAAGATATATGCAAAGGTCACTGCATATACACAAGGTATGTGATTGGGTCACCACATATACACAGGGTATGTGCGTGGGTCACCACATATACAAGGTATGTGCATGGGTTACTGCATATACACAGGGTATATGCAAAGGTCACTGCATATACACAAGGTATGTGCATGGGTCACTGTATATACACAGGGTATATGCATGGGTCACTGCATTACACTGCATTACACTGTGTGCATGGATCACTGCATATACATAGGGTATGTGCATGGGTCACCGCATCACACAGGGTATGTGCACGGGTCACCACATAAACAGGTTATATGCATTGATTACTCTATAAACACAAGCATATGCAAATGATTTGGATTTGTGCATTACAGAGCTGTAAATTTTACCTCAGAAAGAAAAGGACTGTACAAATATTAAACAATGGTATGCAAATAGAAGTGTTTTGGTGAGGAAAGTATATTGATGTATACAACTTACTTTTAAATGCATTAGAAATATGGATTGGCACCGGGCTCGGTGGCTCAGCCTGTAATCCCTCGCTTGGGGAGGCTGAGGTGAGTGGATTGCCTGAGTCCGCGGGTTCAAGACCCACCTGGGCAACTTGGCGAGACCTTATCTCTACAATAAATCAAAAAATTAGCCGGGCATGGTAGCGCACGCCTGTAGTTCCAGTTTGGAAGGCTGAGGCGGAAGGATCACGTGAGCCTAGCAGGTCGAGGCTATGGTGGCCGGGAGCAGCCACTGCACTCCAGTCTGGGCGACAGAGTGAGACTCCAACTCAAAAAAAAAAAAAAGAAACATGGATTGGCAATTAAGTAGAGGGATGAATAGATGGAAAGATATATGATAATGTATGCAAAATTTCAATTGTGAAATCTAGGTGGTAGAAACACAGGTGTTTGCCCTACAACTCTGATAACTTTATGTTTGAAAAATGTTGTTACAAAATCACAGACAAAAAAGAGCCCAGTTTGGAAAGTGGCAGGCCGCTGATCAGCTAAAACAGATTTTATTTTGCTTTTTAATGCTATAAGAGCCATTTGTGGCATTATAGTTGAGTAACTCTCTTCTAAAATTAAATTTAAATAATATTGTAAAAAGTTAACAAAGGCAGTACTTAGCTAAAAGGTCTCTTGGCCAGATCCCCGGCTTCCCAAAAGCCCTTTTCAGGTTGAGCTTTTGCTCAGACTCCTGAGGCAGACATCCCAGATTGGGGTGGGGAACATGGTGCTCTCTGGGCCTTCCAGATTCCGGGTGGAACTTTAGGAATGGACTGCCGGCTCTGAGCTTGGACCACAGTCAGACCCTTTCTCCCACAGATGACCTCATTTTGGCACCAGGGACACTGGGAAGCCAAAAGGGAACACACTCTCCTCAACCATTTCATTCAGAAATCCTTCATGAGAGAAATGAGCATCATCTTGCTACTGTGTTGCACCTACCTGCCAACTCAGGAGCCTGAGAAATGAATTCTCAGAGGACTGGCATTTTGGCAAGCGTGGCCCAGAAATTTGAGTTCCTTCATTCTCTTGGAAGGGCACTCGGGTTGGGGAAGACTCTCCCTTGAGTTGTTCTCTGGCAGTGATCCAAATCTTTCCCCTGCTCCCAAGCTCCCATGTTTCCTCTATCTGTTAAAGGAAGCAGAGGACAGGGAGAGAATCACTGGACAGGCTCAGGCTGGTAAGACAAGTAGCTGCTGTGATTTTCATGAGGAGTAGGGATCAGACCCTCCACTCCACCACGTTCACCTCTCTCACTATCGTGCAAAGGCCATCCGCGTTTCCCCTCCAGAGTCTTCCTGGCAATGAACCTCAGGCAGCCTGCACTCACACCCTGATGGGAAGACTGCAGGCCACCTCCAGCCCAAACACATGGCCCCTCCAGGCATATCTAGGTCACAGCAGCTGAGAAACTATAGGAATGGCTACATCCTTAAATCTCCCCGGGGAAGGCTTTGTCCTGCCATTTGAGGGAAGCAGGGCAGGGATAGAGAGCATCCCCTAAGCCACCTTTGAAAAGGGCAAGTCCAGAGAGGGCAGCCTGGTTGCAAGGCATTTGGAATCTTATTGTTTTATGGCTGTTACAGGCTGAGTAAACCTAAACCCCCAAATGAGGGTATTAGGAAGTAGGGCCTTTGGGAAAAAATTAGGTGTAGATGAGGTCATGAGGGTAGAGCTCCCACAATGAGATTAGTGTCCTTATTAGAAGAGAAAAAGAGTTTGCTCTCCCAGGATACAGCAAGAAGGTGGCCTTCTGCAAGCCAGGAAGAGAGCCCTCACTAATAACTCAACCGTGGCACCCTGATTTTGGACTTTCATCCTCTATAACGGTGAGAGATACATTTCTGTTGTTTATGCCATCCAGTCTATGGTATCGTGTTTATAGCAACCTGAACTGATTAAGATACTGATATTGATGCCAAACACGTCTATCATTAGATGGACTGCATTTTAGGAGAGTGTCTATCTTCATGGTATGGTCTCACAACACACTCCTGGATACTGTGTTGCTGTAGCAACCAGACTCACATGAGTCTTTCTAGCAGCATGTCACCTTGGAAGATGTCAGGCCATTGAGCAAGATTTGTCCGAGGGCAGGAATGGCGTCCTGTGTTCCTGTGGTATGGAGAGGCAGCTGAATTAACCTGGTGATCTTTGCCTAACCTCCTTTTCCCCGTGTGGGAACCCTGCCGCCACATTACAATTATCTCCATTAAGTTTTCCTCTAGTGCAGTTATCTCCATCAGATTTTCTTCTGGCAGTCCTCTTTCGAGCCTCCTGTGTTAGCCACAACTACCAGCCAAAAGAATTATCCAAAAGGAAGCCCTAGCTGTGTGTGGTGGCTCACGCCTATAATCCCAGCACTTTGTGAGGCTAAGAAGGGAGGATTGCTTGAGCTCAGGAGTTCCAGACCAGCCTGGGCAGCATAGCAAGACCTCATCTCTCCAAAAATATCAAAAAAATTAGCCAAGCATGGTAGCGTGTGTGCCTGTAGTCCCAGCTACTCAGGAAGCTGAGGCATACGGATCCTTTGAGCCCCAGAGAGCCAGGCTGCAGTGAGCCATGATCACTGCACTCCAGCCTGGGTGACAGAGTGAGACCCTGACAGAAAAAAAAAAGGAAACCCCGAGACCCTAGCCACCCTACCACTAATGACCCAGTGTCAACAGCGTGTGATTTTTTGGCTGTGGTGTTACCACCTTTTGGGTTAGCCTGTGATTTGTGTCACCAGGGCTGCAGCTTGTTCACCATGTGGGGACTCATTTAACCAGTGCTCCAAGGGGCTCACTGGCCCATGGGAGTAGGAGGAAGGAGACAGTGGGTGCCCATCTTAGAGAAGGCAGCGCTTAAAGCTCCATCAGTACCATCTCTCTTTCCACAGACACTGTGGTGTGGTAGCTGTTTTCCCAAGTGTCTTCTAGCAGACAGACGTTTTAGGCTATGGTGAAGGGAATGAGTAACAGTCATGACTCCTGGCATATTTTCTCCTAATTGACTCCTGGTTATTGGATGGTCCTGGAGAGTTTGCCTTTCTAGGACTCAGATTGGTATGGAGCGAATGGTGAGGAAAACAAATATTGTTCAAGCTCCTGCTTTAAGAATCAAAAGGCATAATCTTGGACCTGGTCCCCTTGGAGTATGCTTTCAGTTCACAATATAGGGCACAAAACCACTTGAGACACGGTTGAATTTTTGTGAATAGATGATAAAAAAAAAATTGGCACTTGCCCATGGATATGGATTGCTTGGTTTTTAAGAGTCAAAAGTACCTCAGGAATTTTGCCTTGACAAGAGCTTTGGTTTTTAAGAGAGGCTATTTGACTAATGAACTCATTCAAAAGCATCTCTATCTTCCTCACTGAGAATAATTAAGGTAAGGTTTACGTTTCAAACTCTGAAGGCTTAATGAGCAACAGTGTCTGATGTCAAGCCACCTCTGTGGACAAAGTGCTTTTAGTTGCAGTTAAGGAACTCTGGCGGTCTAGTACAGAGTCACTCAAATTGGACCATAATTGCAAATCACAAAGACAGTTCTGCCTGTTGTAGTGTAGTCGCTTTATTTCTGTGTCTTTATCTATTTGACTCACATACTCAGAATACATATGGAGAAGATGGAAGGCATCTGCTGTTCAATCAATGTCACATAGTTCATATTGTTCAGATTTCTCAAACTTACGAGCAAGGGATATCAGTGATTTTATTTCCAGGACAATATGTATCTCTGAGATCACTTTATTCTCAGAGTGTCAAGACAAAATAATATGCAACTCAAGGTGGCAAATTAATTTTCCTCTGTTATCTCCTCATTTTCCAAGCCGCATGAATAAGAATAGCATTTTACTCTGAAATGCCCAACTGGTTGTTTAAGTCATTTGTTTGAAACACAAAGATTGGTATTTCTTTTCACTTGGCTTATTGCTAACTTTTGATGTTTCCAAAGTCACTGACTTAATAAAGATAAATAAAATGTCTTATTGCTACGTATTTCCAAGCAGCACTCGCTACCTCTTAGTCAAGTGAGGAGACCAATACGAACAACCCAAAGCATAGTGTCCTAAGTCACAACCAAATTGAATTCAACTGTAGTGATTCTAAATGGATATCCCTCATTAGATCAGGGATAAATCCAGGTTTTCTGGAGCTTAAAATTAATACAATTCTAAGAATCCTTCTTGGGGGAAAAAAAAAGTACAGAATTACGAATATAAAATTAAGGTGAAACTTAAGCTTCATTAGCTTCATGGTAAATTCAGCTCTGAATTAGACCAATTAAAACTCCACAAATTGGCCGGGCGCGGTGGCTCAAGCCTGTAATCCCAGCACTTTGGGAGGCTAAGGCGAGAGGATTGCCTGAGCCTGCGGGTTTGAGACCAGCATGGGCAACATGGTGAGACCTTGTCTCTACAATAAAAAAAAAAAAAAAAAAAATTAACTGGGTGTGGTAGTGCACACCTGTAGTTCCAGCTGTTTGGAAGGCTGAGACAGAAGGATTGCCTGAGCCCAGCAGGTCGACGCTGGGGTGGCTGGGAGTGTGCCACTGCACTCCAACCTGGGTGATGGAGTGAGACTCCAACTAAAAAAAACCCCCAAAACCAAATAAAACAAAAAATCAAAAAAAACTCCACAAGTTGGAAATAACTTTAATTACTTTTTCAGTGTTTAATCATATCAAGTACTGAAAATATTCAAGGTGCTTTGATGCCTGATAGTTCTTAACAATAAAAGGCTGCCGAAATGGTTGAAATATTTTATAACATAATGAATTGTAACAGTGATAACTCAAATTCTGATTATGTGTCTTTTCAGTTCATAAAAATTTAGAAAAAAGTAAAATAACAGGCAAATGGATAACACTAAGACAGTAGCCAAGAGAACTTAAAGCTGATAAGGAAATAAGTTTTTAAAGTTTTGATTGAAATATAGTAGATTTCTGTCCGGGCTTGGTGGCTCAGCCTGTAATCCCACGCTTTGGGAGGCCGAGGTGAGTGAATTGCCTGAGCCTGCAAGTTTGAGACCCACCTGGGCAACTTGGTGAGACCTCATCTCTACAATAAATTTTTAAAAAGTTAGCTGGGCGTGGTAGCGCACGCCTGTAGTTCTGGCTACTTGGAAGGCTGAGGCGGAAGGATCGTTGGAGCCCAGCAAGTCGAGGCTGCAGTGGCCGGGAGCGGCCACTGCACTCCAGTCTGGGTGACAGAGTGAGACTCCAACTTAAAAAAAAAAAGAAAAGAAATATAATAGATTTCTATAAACCAAGGTACCCAAATGGTTGTTTAACCATTCATTTGAAATTAGAACAATTATAAGACATTATAAGATAGCCAGGTATGTGGTGCTTCTTTGGCTTATTTGCTTATTCAATTGTCTCCATAGTTGTTATAGCTTTTTCTAACACTTGTTAAAATAATCGTAAACTAGTAAAGTCAAATAATGCTTGGCATTATTATGAAGTTATTTAACGTTAATAAAACCACCTGAAACCACGATATGTATGAGAATCATCTGAGGAGAGCACAGAAGATTCCAGGCAGAGGGAAACCCGATACAAAGGCTGGCGACATGAAACAACATGTTTTATCTTGAAAAGTGCAAGTCACTTGGAGTGGAAGGAGGGGCAGAGAATGACAAGGGGTAAGAGAGAAAGAAAAGCAGGAACCAGATAACAAAGAGTTTGGTTTGCTTGGTAGAAGATGGACTGCCTGAGCGGTATCAGGGAACCAGTGAACATGTGGGGAGAGCCATGATGAGATTTGTGTTTTTGAAACCTCCATCTAGTGGCTACGTGTAGAGTGGCTTGGAGGACAAGGAGACCAAAGGCAGGAAAGCTGCTGGAACAGTCCCGTCGGATGTGGAAAGGAAAAGGTGGATTAGATAGTATGGAAAAAGGTCAAAAGAATTTAGTCAGTCTTTGCCACAGAGGATGAAGATGTGTCAGGCCTCGTTCTCTGTGGTAGCCACAGAACTGAAGCCTGCATTCTGAGTTCCAAGCAAAACAAAATGATCAGCAAGGCCACATACCTCAAAAAGATGGAATCCAATGGGGTCTGGGAGTGACGGTGAAGTCTGCCAGTGGAATTTCAGTGGAATGGTGGGGGGAGTATGGAGGACTGTTGGGAGGTGGAGGTCCCTTTCTGCCGAGTGAGGAGGGAGTGAGAGGCAGGCCGGTGGGGAAGCAGCAGAAGCTGGAGGGTCATGCAGGCATGAGGGCTCCTTTTTGAGAGAGGAGGCATCCGGACTGACTTGCATGCGGGAGAGTAGCCAGAAGAATTGGACACATTAAAAACTGCAAACATTGAGGACAGGTCAATGAAGCAAGCTCCCTGAGGACATGGAAAGGGATGAAATCAAGAGAGTATGGGGGCATGAGAATGTGGCGAAACTAGAACCTTTGTACACTGTTGGTGGGACTCTAAGGTGGTGCAGCTACTGTGAAAAACAGTTTGGAGGCCGGGCTCGGTGGCTCAGCCTGTAATCCCGTGCTTTGGAAGGCTGAGGTGAGTGGATTGCCTGAGCCCGCGGGTTTGCGACCCGCCTGGGCAACTTGGTGAGACCTCATCTCTACAATAAATCAAAAATTAGCCGGGTGTGGTAGCGTGCGCCTGTAGGTCCAGCTACTTGGAAGGCTGAGGCGGAAGGATCGCTGGAGCCCAGCAGGTCGAGGCTGCGGTGGCCGGGAGCGGCCACTGCACTCCAGTCTGGGTGACGGAGTGGGACTCCAACTCAAAAAAAAAAAAAAAAAAGAAAAAGAAAAACAGTTTGGAAGCTCATCAAAAACGTTAAGCATGAGCTGGCAATATCACTCAAAGGATTGAAAAGAGGGACTCAAACAGATACTTGTACTTGTGCAGTGGTCACTACGGCATTCCTCACAATAAGCAAAGATGGAAACAACCCAAGTGTCTACGAGCAGATGAACAGAGAAACACAATGTAGTATATACATACAATGGAATAGTATTCTACCATAAAAAGGAATAAAGTTCTGATATGTGTCACAATATGGATGAACCTCGAAAACATGCTTCGTGAAGTAAACTAGATAAATATTGTATAATTTCACTTACATGGAATATTTAAAACAGGCAAATTCATAGAGACACAAAGTAGAGAGGAGGTTACCAGGGGCTGGGGGAAGCTGGGAGTTATTAATAAATGAGTGTAGCCGGGCTCGGTGGCTCAGCCTGTAATCCCGCGCCTTTGGGAGGCTGAGGTGAGTGGATTGCTTGAGCCCGCGTGTTCGAGACCTGCCTGGGCAACTTGGCAAGACCTCATCTCTACAATAAATCAAAAAACGTAGCCAGGCGTGGTAGCGCGCGCCTGTAGTTCCAGCTGCTTGGAAGGCTGAGGTGGAAGGATCGCCGGAGCCCAGCAGATCGAGGCTGCGGTGGCCGGGAGCTGCCACTGCACTCCAGTCTGGGTGACAGAGTGAGACTCAAAAAAAAAAAAAAGAAAAGAAAAGAAAACAG
>CAUYQG010026478.1:0-26659 GCA_963574415.1 Tarsius wallacei
GAATATACCCTGAAGAACACAAATCACTCTATAAAAAAGATACCTGCACACATATGTTTATTGCAGCATTGTTCACAATAGCAAGAACCTGGAAGCAACCATGCTGTCCATCCAAAGAGGACTGGATTAAAAAAATGTGGTACACATACACAATGGAATACTACGCAGCCATAAGAAAGAACGAAATCATGAATTTCGCAGCAACCTGGATGGAACTAGAGTCCCTAATACTGAGTGACCTCTCACAGAAACAAAAAACTAAGTATCACATGTTCTCACTCATATAGTAGACCTTGATCATCCAACGTACTACCACAAGAAAATGACTGACAATGGTGGGAAACTACGGGGGGGGGGGGAGGCGATGGGATTAATGGTGATAAATATCTGTCTGGGGATGGGGAGACACCTCTTACCATCAAGGGTGCCTGAACGAAGCATTTTTGTATGACTAACCCCTAACTGTACCCCATAATACCATAATAAAAAAAAATTAAAAAAAAAAAATGAATCCCACTATCATTAGCAGACATTTTGACTCCCCCTCTCATAAGGAAGACACTCAACTACATTCTGTCTCTGTTCTTGACAGTGCATGTAAACAGAATCAGACAATATCTGTAACTGGCCTCTTTCCCTTAGCATCATGTTTTTGAGGTTCACTCATTTTGTGCCAGCTGCCAATATTTTAAGAGCAGTCATCAGTATGGATTTTTATATGGACTCTGCATTGTTAAATGATGACTACTAATTTAAACACACTGTGCCATCAGAATGAAAGACATGTGACAGTTGATCTGGTTTTAGGGCTACTATTTTGTAAACTTTGTTGAGTTTATAGACACATTTTATTTGGTTTTTTTTTTAGTCAGGGTTGTACTCTGTAACTCACAGCAGCCTCGAACACCTGGGCTCAAACAATCCTTCTGCCTCAGCCTCCTACATAACTGGGACTACAGGCAGGAACCACTATGCCCAGTTAAGCTTTTTTTTTTTTTTTTTTTTTTAGAGAAGAGATCTCCCTATATGTTGATCAGGCTGGTATAGCACTCCTGGGCTAAAGCATTCATCCCAGCTGGGTCTCCCTAACTGCTGGGATTATAGGCATGAGCCACAGCACCCAGCTGATAAATACATTTTAAACAGCCACTGAAGTCATGTATCATTTGTCTCTGTTTCCTATGAGTGAGAAGTCAAGGGTGGGGTGTAGGAGGGGGGGGGTCTGTCCTGGATGATGTAGGCAATAAGAACATGCTTTGCCCATAAAGAATTTTTAAAGAATAATAAAATGATTAAAACTTGCTCATTATTATCACCACACAAACATTTATGAGCAATATTAGTGAGAAACATTTATTCCCCCAAAATATATTTTGTTCATCTTAGTTCTAATCAATTACTTTGGTTACCACTGGGTTTTACTGAATAACACATAGAAAGTTTCAGATTAGCACTTGTTACTTTTCCTTTAACAAACACTATTCTGTACCTAGAAGTTTATTTGGAGGATCCCTAGTTATAAGTTGGCCCTGGACACATACAGATTCAGTCACATGCATTTATTCCAAGAGAAAAGTCTTAAATATTTGGAAGCCTTCAAGCTTGCTTCAGGCATAGCTTGTCTCCCCAACCCCTGTGGAACTACACAGTCTTGCATTTAAAGAGTAAATGTGAAATAAACACTGATCACCCAGAGATTATAATAAAGAAAAAGCAAAACATGGGATACTTCAAATCTGTCTTTCACTTTGAGCTTTTGCATTTAAAATTTTTATAACTTCCTTAATAAACAGAAGCCCTAGTGGTATCTGTTACTGTGAAAGACATATAGATACAAGTTTCCTCTTTTAAAAAGTATATTAATGTAATTAAAACTGCTATTGCATAACTGTTGTTATTATACATATAATTATTTATTTATATTTTTGTTGGCATATTGAAATACAAAATGCATAGTAAGAGCTCAGGCATGCTGGCTCTCGCCTATAATGCCAGCAGTTTGGGAGACCGAGGCAGGAGAATTGCTTGAGCCTAGGAGCTTGAGATCATCTTAGTCAACATAGTGATACTTTTTCTCAGGAAGGGAGAGAGGAAGAGAGGAAGGGAGGGAGAGAGGGAAAGAAGGAAAGAAAGAAAAAGTTAGCCAGGCGTGGTGGTTTGTGCCTCTAAATCCAGCTACTTGGGAAGCTGAGGTAGGAGGATTACTTGAACCCGGGAGTTCTACGCCACTGAATTCCAGTCTGTACAACAGAGTGAGACCTCCAACTCAAAAAAGAAAAAAAAAAAAGAATGAGAAAAATGTATCTGTCTGGATTTCTTTATTTCATTTCACAATAATTACTGGAAAGTCACTTTTGTCATATAGAGGGAGGGAGTAATAAAAAATAATGGAGTATCAAGTTCCAAGTATGTATAAACTTATGCATAGGACATAGTCAAACGTATCTGTAGATGTATTAGAGGTGGGGTATAGAGTAGTCATAGTTATCTAAAGTTTTAAGTCTGAGCAAAGGAAAGGGTGGAATTCCCATTTGATGAGATGAAAATGGCAGTTGTTGGAGCAAGTTAGTGGAGGGGACAGGATTTAGCTTTGGACCTATTAAGCTTGGGATGACTACTAAGCATGTAAGCATAACAAAAAATGGGTCGTGATTTCTAGGGTTCAAAGTCAATGCTGGAGATGCACACTTGGAAGGGAACAGCATATATAAAGTTTTTAATGCAACAGGCAATTCAAAGTGTGAGTGTTGACAGGAAGGGCAGTTGCCAGCAGCTTCTGGAAGCATTCCTATCATGGAAGATGGACAAGTGAAGCAGGGCAACCTACGAAATGCACAAAACTCTCAAATCAGTGATGACTTGGAAGCCAAGAGAAGAAATGACTCCAGAATGGAATGAACAACTGGACAGAATGCTTCTGATTGAGTAAGGTGGCAACTGAGAATTAACTACCAGTTTTAGCAGCATGGAAGTCATGATGACCTTGACCAAAGCAGTTTTGTGGAGTAACAGTGAAAAAAATAAAACTGGAGTAAAATCAGAGAAAAATGGCACACAAAATTTGACGACGACAAGTATAAACTATGCTTTCAAAGGGTTTTTTGTCTTTTTTTAAAGGTGAATAAAGAAATTAGGTATCAGCTGAAAGCAGATACATGGGAGGGGGAAGAAAATACAAAATGATTTTATAAGCATAAAACAATATGTCAATGAGAAACACATTCATTCATTCACATAGGTAATTTTTAAAAAACTAATTATATGTTAGTTTTCCAGTCATCTCTTGCTGTGTAACAAACTGCCCCAAAAGTTACTGCTTTAGTGTTTTTGTTTTATAAGGTGGAAGAAACACTATCATGCATGTATGCTGAGACTGATTCAGAGAAGAGAGAAAAACACTGATGCAGGAGAAAATAAGAAGGAATAAGATCATGCAAGTGATGGGGTATGCTCTTAGATATTAGATCAGACAGTCACTCTGCTTCATTTATTCATTCATTTTTTTGAGTTGAAGTCTCACAGCGCAGTGTCACCATCACTGCAGCCTGGACCTCCTGGGCTCAGGTGATAATATTTCCACCTCAGCCAGAGAGTAGCTGGGACCACAGGTATGTGCCACCATGCTCAGATAATTTATTGTTATTTTTTGTAGAGATGAGAACTCATTATGCTGCAGAGGCTGATCTCGAACTCCTGGGCTCAAAGGATCCATCTCAGTCTCCCAAAGTGCTAGGATTACAGGCATGAAGCCTCTGTACCCTGCCCCCTCTACATTTAGACCTGGGTACCTTGAGCCCTTGGTGTGGGCCTTGTGGTTTAAGACAGCGTCCCTCTTACCCTCCTTAGGTTCTGCCCCTCCACAGGTGCTCACCAGGAACCAGGGCCCCCACTTCTAGAATGCATCCCATGGCCTGAATCAATTTTCAGGACCCACAAGATCCTCTCCCCAGGCCAGATTTCCTAAGGATGGACCGTACTTCTAAGGGCTAATCTTTGCTTGGGAAAAGGGAATGATATCTGAAAAAGAAAGGGTCTGGATCTGAGCTGAGATCTCCAAGTATACTTATTCTTCTAGCCCTGCAAATGCTAGATTCATTTGCAGTACCTATACAAAAGGTAGAATATACAACTGAGGCGCCTGTCAGGTGGTAGATGACTGATATTGGCATGTGAAAGCTCTCTTGCGGTTGCTATTTTATCAATAAAATAAAAAAGCAACATCAACCACCAAGTTGGGGGAGGAAATTTTGCAAGTTTGAGAAGAAAGTAAAAGGTGCCAAGAGAATGGGATAAAGAAATAATGTCTAAGCTAATTGAATGAAAAAAGGAAGGTGTACAACAATAAAATAATAAGCCCTCATCTAAGTTAGAAATAACAGACACATGGTCTGAATGTTTGCATCTCCCAAGATTTATGTTGGAACTTAATTCTCAGTGCAATAGTAATAAGAGGTGGGACCTTTAGAAAATGATTAGGTTCTGAGGGTGAAACCCTCATGAATGGGTTTCTCTAAAAGAGGCCTGAGGGAGCTTGTTCACCTTTTCTTCCACATGTAGAAGGCACCACTTATGACACACAGAATAAGCCCTCATCATATACCAAGTCTGCTAACATCTTGATATTTGACTTTCCCAGTCTCCAAAAGTGTAAGCAATACATTTTTGTTGTTTATAACTTACTCAGTTTATAGTATCTTGTTATAGTAGCCTTTACAGACTAAGGCAGATGTGCTATCCATTTGTCTCAACATAGTCTGTATACATCTGTGTACATCATCTATACACATACTTGTATGTCATGTATAAACTAATTTTGGAATGAGAAACACAAAATTATACCCAATGTTGCTCCGACAATGGAGTCTGGAGAAGTGGAGATTCAAGATTGGGAGGGGTTATATTTTCTCATAAGCTAAACTTTTGCATTGTCAGAACACTTTATAATACGTCTGCATTATTTCTTAGTGTAAAATGGAAGAAAACAGATAGTTAATTAAAAAAATAAAAACAGCATTGATCTTAGCTGGCTGTATTTAGCCAGATTTGCTTTTCTTATAACTCACAAGAAGTACTCATCGCTTTAAGTGGAGCCAAGTCTTGAGAATAAAACTCTCAGAGTAATCAGGACAATTAAGATATATTTAAACATCCCTGGGTTGGAGAAAAATGGATTTTTCTTGCTGCTGGCAATGTGAACAACAAAAGTCCTATTCTTTAACCAACTTACTTGAGAAAGCCCAAGTCTTGATCAAAGATCAAATTATTGCAATTTAGCTGCCCAGTGTCTCCTTGCTGATTTAATTAACATGATGCTCCCTTAACAAAATGTAATGACATTATTAAGCTGCATTGATGAAGTGCAGGCCATACCCTCACAGAAAGCCTGCTGAGAGACTTGAGATTGGAGATTAGTTTTCTCTTTTCATGCTGTCTCTCACACAATAATTGTTGAATTGGTGTTCTAAGATGTCCACCATTTACTAACTGGGGGGACTCCTGCTGCAATGGTAAAGGGTGCAGCCAATCCTGCACCCTTTAGGATGCAGAAGAATCATGCCAAAGTAGACAGTGGAAGTCACACTTGAACTCAACTCAAATATTCCCTCATTTTTGGAGACCATCCACTGCATATGATAAACCTGATTTCAAGCAGCTCTTTTAAGAATGTTAAAGAGCAATTATCATTTCTAGGTATTAGACCAAGTCTACAAATGAAAAAAAAAAATGGTCAAGGCAATTTTTCCTATCTCATCTCCAGTGCATTTGACTTTGAAGGGTGAAGAATGAAATTTCCTTCTTTTGTTTTGACCTTTTCTGTTTTAAAAAGGGAGTTTAGAGAAAGTGTAAGCAGAGATCATTTACATTCGTGTAGTAGCAAGGCAGGTCATGTAGTGTTGTGTACTGGGCCGAGTGTAAAGTGCCCATCCAATTTTCCCTAGACCTACTGTCACCAACATAGCCCGAAGGAGAGGAAATGAGCTCTTGCAAGCTGGAGAACTCAGCCATGATGTGTTTATTACTAGGCATTTCAGAGCAGCCAAGTACACAGGTTCTAGGACCAGCATGTCCATTCAGCTCTGCCCCTTAAATCTTGGGCAAGTTCCTCTAACAATATATTCTTCTCCTAGCAGCCAGTGTGACATTTTAAAATGTCCATCAAATAATGTTTCCAAAACCCAAGCCACATCCAGATCTGTATTTGTTCCCCATGAAAGTACATTTTCATATTCCTTACTATGACCTTCAAATTTAACAAAGCTAGGCCCTGCCTACCTTAAGTTTATTCTAACGTACTCTTCCTTTTCTTACTATACTTCAGTCAGTCTTTACTCCATACCAAATTCTATCCCATTCCCAGATTTTGCTCATGCTGTTCCTATTTTTTTTTTTTTTGGTAATGCTCTTTCAAACAAAATCATGATCTCTATCTGGCAAATTCTTACTCATTTTTCAGTTTTAAATTAAAAGTGCCATCTCGATGGGCCCTTCTCCAAATCCTTATCCTCATGTAGATCTCGCCATTATTCTCCCACCCTGAGCTCAATCCCTTAACCTAGTAGAGTTTACCACAATTTGGCCATTAATACATTTGATGTACATTCTTCTCACTAAGCACACTCTTTTTGTTTTGGTTTTTTGAGTTGGGGTCCCACTCTGTCGCTCAGGCTGTAATGCAGTGGCACAATCATGGCTCACTCACCACAACCTCCAGTTCCTGGGCTCAGGCAATCCTTCCACCTCAGCCTCTTGAGTAGCTGGAACTATAGGCTTGTGCCACCATACCTGGCTAATAGTTTGATTTTTGTAGAGATGAGGTCTCACAATGTTGCCTAGGCTGGTCTTCAACTCCTGGGCTCAAGCAATCCTCTTGTCTTGGCCTCCCAAAGTGCCAGGATTGCCAGCATAAGCCACTGTGCCCTTCCAACACACTCTATTAAGGCCGGTGACATTTCTGTTTCACTCCCTATCAAATCTAAGGATAGTGCCTGACACATAATAGATGCTCAATAAACAGTCAATGAACACATAATTCACAAACATTTATGGAGCTATTATTATAAGCCAGACAGGGAAGCTGGTAGGGAAACAAAAATGGATCAGACATGTATCCTGCTCACTTAGACTACAACCAATTAAAAAGTAGGGATATGCCATTTGCCTTGCTAAGCTATAGTGTGGCAATGTGCTCTTTGAGCCATGGTCAGGCTATGTTTCCTGGCTTTGGTCCCCTCCCCTACCTTGGGGAGGTAAATCTCCTTTCTCTCTTTCTCTTTCTAATTTAGTTTTTAAATAAACTATATTTTCTAATCTAAAAAAAAAAAGTATGGGTAATACTGCTGTTTGTTTTAGAATATCTAATCCAAAAATCTACTGAGAAGGCTGGCATTTCATTTCTATGAGCCAATATACAAAATTAATCCTGGCCCATAAGTTGATTCCAGAACTGAACAAAGAAGACTTTTTTTTTTCTTTCTCACATATGCCTCTAGTCTGGGATGGCCAGTACCTAGTGAGGGCACAGATTGTCCTTTCCACTCCCAATGCCAGGCCTAATTAATTGATTATAGTCCTCTCTGAGCTGGGAATTAACTTGTTACTATTTTTCAACACAGTCCAGGAAGTGACTACCCACCCACCGATCATAGTTGGAATCACAGATGAAACTGTCTTTTCAACCCCCTTTCTATACCTTCACACCATGGAAAGCAGCCACAGTAAAAACTAACAACTACTTAAAACTGAACATTGGCCTCCTTCTGTTTCTGAGGCTCAGGTTGGCAAGTCACTTCAGAACAAATTGTTGATGGCAGCATATTGCAATCAGGTTACTCAAATCTCAGTTCTGCCCAGTTCTTAAGTATTTCAAATACTCTCTAAGTGAATTGTTTCCACAGCCTCTATTTGTTGACTCTCTTGAGTCTTTTTTGATAATTTTGAAAAAGTGGACAAAATGTTTCCAAAATTTTTTAAAGTTATATTTTCATTAGACTCAAGAAGGCAAAGTCTTAAAGAGATGGCTAATTTGTTAATTTTCAATTCTAGAAGGGCAATATCAGCTTGTTTTTGATGCTCATCAATTCATAAGTCTTTATTATTTTGAATTACTTATTCATGACCCTAATTATTTCCTAACACAAATGTGTATAACTCAGCTCAGTTTGCATCCTTCATTAAAGGATTTAAAGCCATTAATGGAAAATCCATATAAAAATTAAGGCTGGACTCCAACTTCATGTGTTTCTTTTTTATTAGTACTTAAATTATATAGCAGGCATGTCTAATCATAAGTCACTTTACTCTGTGTGTATGCTATTTCTTTGGCAGTAAACTGTAAGCTATAACTTGTGGAGATTTGCAGTTCTTCATAATATAGTCAAATAAATAAAAAGCTAAGTTAATATTTAATGGATTATTTAACACCTTTTATTCTAGAAAAATCAACATTTTTGCCCATTAAATATGAAATATATTAAAATAAATTAAAGTGTTGGCTATAAATAAGTATTTTCAAAAAGCTAGATTGTGACTTTTAAATTTTGAGAAGATGTTATGATACATTTAGAAAAATGTAAATTGTATGATTACAGAAATAAAATACATTTATAATACTTATTATGTGCTTATTAGCACCATGTTAAGCATTTAATTCATTTTGTCTTTAGAACAATTATGTTATTGTTCCCATTTCATCCATAAGTAAGTTGAGGCACAGAGAAGTTAAGTAATTTGATCAAAGTCACCCAACTATTAGGATTTACGGCTTTCAGACCCCTGCCTGCCCAAGATCACACAGCTGGAAGATTCTGGCTCCAAAATTCATAGTTTTAATCCCTACACTGTTCTGCCTCTAATATTTGGCACAACACTTTTTTTAAAATTAGCAACTCATAAGCTTCATAACCTTTACTACTCTGCCGTTTTATTATTTTTTTATATCAGCAAAGACCAGTAGGGGTTCTTGCATGCAAAAACTGATTCAGCAGTTCCATATTTCATTCTTCATAATAGATCCTGACTTCCAGGGTGATTGATAGCTGCATATTAAGAAATGTGTAATTTGTTGCCTGTATTAGTACCTTTTCACCCATCTGATGTCACAGGATGTTACACATACCCTGAATGAACTTCCGAGGGACACAGTGCCCCTTACTTTGTCTGTAGTTGATGGTAAGGATTCTACTGTGTTCCTTGTCAAATCAGTTGATAGGAAAAGAGAATTCTTTCCTAAGGAAATTATTGTGGATTATTAGCAAGCAACATTGTTCTAGTAAATCAAAGTTCCCAACCAGGCAGTAGACCATATGACCCAAAGCAGCTGTGATGTGGGTGCCAAGGCAACACAGAGTAAAAAAAAAAATCACAATTATGTTGTGGTTGTAACATGAGTTCTTTTGCTCTTCTGTTCACAAATTACTAGACTCATTTCTTGCCAAGAATAAAAATGAAATACATTAAAAAATAAGAAAATGAGGGAAAATGTGGCATAAGATGAAAAATACAGAAATAATAGGTGCTTAAGAAGGTTAGAGAAGATTGAAAATTAGAAATTGAAATAAATATGAGATAAACCTGAAATATTTAAACCAATAGATGTAAAAGTGTAAAAGCAGTGGAGGGAAGTAAAATTAATCCTAGATATAGAAATCCTCAAATCTATGATTAGGATTTAGAGATTAAGATAGAATAAATTAATTATTTAGAATAATATTTTACAAGACCCAGAAGGAATGAGATGAAAGATGAAACCACAGAAGTGAAGAGAAGTAAAACTGAGAGCTATTCTAAGATAAAAGATTTAACAAATGAGATAAACTGAGTCAAGACTGAGCAAGTCAATTCTTAGCATAGGAGTTTTTACACTTGAGAGAACATCAGAGTTCCCAAAAAGTCCAGACTGTTGGGTCCCACCTCCAGAGTTTCCGATTTTGCAAATTTGATTTGGAGACTGAGAATTTGTATTTCTCATTCTTAGTCTGTTTGGGCTGCTATAACAAAATACCATAAGCAGGATGGTTTATGAGTAACAGAAATTTATTTCCCACAGTACTGGAGGCTGAGAAGTTCAAAATCAAAGCACTGGTAAATTTAGTGCCTTGGTGAGGGTCTACCTCCTCATTCATAGGTGGCACCTTCTAGCTGTGTCCTCATGTGGTGAAAGGGGCAAGACAGTTCCCTGGAGGCTCTTTTATAAGGTCACTAGTCCTAATCATGAATGAAGGCTCTGCTTTCATGACCTAATCATCCCCCAATGGCCCAATCTCCTAATACCATCACCTTGCAGGTTAAGATTTCAACATATGAATGTGGGGGACATAAACATTCAGATCATATCACTAACAAATTATCAGGTGATGTTGGCACTGGCCCAGGAACCCCCCACATTGAGGCCCCCTGTCCTAGAGAATCTCTGAAACTTACTCACACAAGCATAGTTGCAACAGCAATTTTCCAAAAAGCAGAAAGGCAAAAATAACTCTAATATCTATTAAAAAGACATTGTGTAAAAATAATGCTCTATAATCACCCAACGGAATATCATACACCAGTGAAAATGAATGACATATGGCTACGGATGATGAGATAGATGAATCTTGGAAATAGCACAGTGAATGAAAAGAAGCAAGGCACAAAATGACTGCATACTAAATGAAACTATTTGCAAGGCCCCCAAATAAACAAAAGTTATTTAAGGATACATGCATATGTGGCAGAAATACTTTCCTTGAACACAAAGGAGGAGTAAACTCCCACATCAGAGCTAGATGGGAAAATAGGTCTGGAAGGGAGAATTGATGGACGGACCAGACTTTATGGTGTGGCATTACTTAGGTTGGGCAGTGAATTGACAGGTTCTGTTTCATTATAAATTGTATTTATATTCAGGCATAGGTCGTTTCATTTTTCATCACTTTGTTGCATTTTGCAGATACTGTATCTTTTTACAAATTGAAGGTATGTGGCAAGCCTGTATAGGGCAAATCTGTTGGTGACAATTTTCTAATAAAATGTATTCATTTCATGTCTGTGTCATGTTTTGCTAATTTTTACAATATTTCAAATTTTGTCATTATTATTATATATTTTATTATGCTTAGTGATCAATAATCTTTGATATTGCTACTGTAGTTTTTTGGAATGCCATGAGCCATGTCCATATAAAATATTAAACTTAATCAATTAATGTTGTGTGTGTTCTGAAGTTCCACTAACTGGCTATTTCCCCATCTCTTTCTCTTTTCTCTTTCCTCCTTATTTCCTAAGATATAATCATATTAAAATTAGGTCAATTAATAACCCCACAATGGCCTCTGAGTGTTCAAGTAAAAGGAGTCTTACATCTCTCACTTTAAATCAAAAGCTAGAAATCATTAAGCTCAGTGAGGAAGGCATGCTGAGAGTTTAGACAGACCAAAAGCTCTTACACCAAGCAGTTAGTCAAGTTGTGAACACAAAGAAAAAGTTATTGAAGGAAATTAAAAGTGCTACTCCAGGGAGCACATGAATAATACGACAGCAAAACAGATTTCTGGCTCTCGAGAATGTTTGAATGGTCTGGATAGAAGATCAAACCAGTCACACTACTCCCTTAAACAAAAGTCTAATCCAAAGCAAGGTGCTCTCTTCAGTTCTATGAAGGCTGAGAGAGGGAGGTGAGGAAACTTCAGAAGAAAATTTGAAATTAGCAAAGCTTGGTTAATCCATATTTAAGAAAACATGCCATCTCCATAACATTAAAAGTGCCAGATGAAGCAGCAAGTGCTGATGTATAAGTTGCCACAAGTAATCCAGAAGATTGAGCTAAGATAATTGATGAAGACAGTTACACTAAACCACACACTGTCAAAGTCAACCAAACACCTTGTGAAAGAAGATGCCATCTAGGGCTTTCATGGAGAGAAGTCACTTACTGACTTCAAAGTTTCAGAGAACAAGATGACTTTCTTATTAGAGAATAAAGCTTGTGACTGTAAGTTAAAGCCAATGCTCTTTCACTATTCCAAACATTTTAGGGTCTTAAAAATTATGATCATTTTACTCTGCCTGTGCTCTGTAAATGGCAAAACAAGGCCCGAATGACAGCACATCTGTTCATAGCATGATTTATTGAATATTTTAAGGTCACTGTTAAGACCTACTATTTTTTTTTTAAAGATTTATTTCAAACTATTGCTGCTTATTGACAATGTATATGGTCACAGATGTATACCTGCAAACAAAACATCCATTCTGCAGAACAGGATCAAAGAATCATTTCAACTTTGAAGTATTACTATTTAAGAAACACTTTTTGCAAGACTATAGCTACCATAGATAATGATTCCTGTAATGAATCTGGGCAAAGTAAATTGAAAACCTTCTGGAAATGATTCACCATTCTAGATACCAGTGGGAATATTTGTGATTTATGTAAGGGGGTCAAAATATATACATTAACAGGAGTTTAGAAGAAGTCATTTCCAACCCTCATGGATGACAGTGAGAGTATCAATACTTCAGTGAAGGAAGTAACTGCAGGTGTTGTGGAAATATAGAAAGATAATTAAAAGTGGAATTAAAGTAGAGACTGACAATGTGATGGAATTGTTGCGATCTCATGACAAAACTTAAATAAATGAGAACGTGCTTCTTATAAATGAACAAAGAAAGTATTGCACCTCATAACAACATCTCAGTCAACAACAGATCTCATATACAACAGTAACTCCATAATATTATAATGAAGCTAAAATATTCCTATTACGTAGTGATGTCATAGCCATCATAACATTACAGCAAATGCATTGCTCATGTGTTTGTGGTGATGCTGGTGTAAACAAAGTTACTGGGCTGTCAGTCTTATACAAGTCTAGTACATACAATTATGTATAATATGTAATACTTGATAATGATAATAAATAACTGTTACTGGCTTATATATATACTACACTATATTTTTATCATTTTTATTATTTATTTATTTATTTATTTTTTGAGTTGGAGTCTCACTCTGTTGGCCCAGACTGGAGTGCAGTGGCCGCTCCCGGCCACCGCAGCCTCGACCTGCTGGGCTCCGGCAATCCTTCCGCCTCAGCCTTCCGAGTAGCTGGAACTATAGGCGCGCGCTACCACTCCCGGCTAATTTTTTGATTTATTGTAGAGATGAGGTCTTGCTTGCCCAGGCGGGTCTCGAACCCGCGGGCTCAGGCAATCCACTCACCTCAGCCTCCCAAAGGCGCGGGATTACAGGCTGAGCCACCGAGCCTGGCAGTTTTTTTGTTTTTTTTTTTTGAGTTGAAGTCTCACTGTTGACCAGACTGGAGTGTAGTGGTATGCTCACGGCCACTGCAGCTTCAGTCTGCTGGGTTCAGGCAATCCTTCCACCTCAGCCTTCCAAGTAGCTACAGGCACGCACCACCATACCCTGCTAATTTTTTTATTTATTGTAGATATGAGGTTTTGCCAAGTTGCCCAGACTGGTCTTGAACCCTGGGCTCAGGGAGCCCTCTCGCCTCAGCATCCCAAAATACTAGGATTATAGGCGTGAGTTACCTTTCCCAGCCCACATAGCAGATTTTAAAAATATTTTTAAAAGCTTTTCAGTTAACACAAGCTTTTTTTTTTTTTTTTTAATATAGAGTTTGACAGTTTTGTAATTGGTAAAAGTTAAAACCTGAATGTACTTAGGTCATGGGTGATGAAAAAATTAGAATTCCGCTGTTAATGATGCTCTTACTAGGTTCTTGTAATGTGTGGTTTAAAAAAAATTAAGTCCCGTGAAGGAAAAATATATATTATTAATGTATTAAATGGATCACAAACAGCCAACATATTAAATTAAAACCTTTGGTTGGAAACAAATCTTAAAAGTTGGTTGTAGTTTGTTCATGGTTCAAGTGAACCCATGACATGTGCTTCATTAAAATCTGAAAATTTAAACATGTCTGCACAGATTGGGGCATGGTTGTATTACTTAAAATTTCTTTGATTTATATTTTAAAATCACAGTTTTGTTTAGGTTGTTAGGAAAAATGGATTTTCCTCAAGTTTTTAGGAACATAATATATTTAGCACAGGTAGTAGTTTTTCTTGATGTGGAACCATTTATGGTTTACTGAAAGTTATCTAGATTTTTCTGAGATGGGGTTAGTGATGTTTGAATATTACAGTATCTCTGGGTGTTAAAATTCCTAGAATTGTATGCCAAATTTAGATAGAATATTCTGGTTTGAAAAATGATACTGTATTTGAGGGTTCAGAATTTTATTGCTTGCAGGGATTCAATTCTAGGCCACCAATTTTTTCTTAAGTCAGGGTCACACTCTGTCACTGAGACTGGAGTGCTGGCTCACCACAGCCTTGACCTCTTGGACTCAAGTGATCTTCCCTCCTCGGCCTCCCAAGTAGCTGGGACTACAGGTGCACACTGCCACCCTTGGCTAAAGAGACAAGGTCTTGCTATATTGTCCAGGCTGCTAGGCCGCAATTTTTTAGTTTAAAAAAAATTTAGACTTAGAAGGCTGAGGTCCTTGTAACTAGTGTGGTTAGAAAGCCCAAGTTAGTGAAGAACGAGTGTCAGTCATATAGAGACTATTGGCTCATTTACATAATGGAAATTAACTTTACTTTTTACACACAGACACGCACACACGGATCATGGGAATTATTAATAGCCAACCTACTGGATAAAATGATGTATGCAGAAACATTTTGGAACATTGAGAACTTCATAAAAGCCTAAAAATTACATGACCTGTCATTTTTGTAGTTTGGTTTATTAGTGTTTTGTATTCACTTGCCTTTATTGCTGGTCATTCTGCTTACATTCTGCAGAAAGTAAGTCTATAAAATCTTGATTTTTTGCTGGATTGTAAACTATTACTGTATCAGCAAAGCGGCATGGAATAGTATTTAACATGCCAGCAGAGTAAACAGAATTGTCCTGTGAGGAGTGCATATCGATAGATACCTCTTCAATTAGAAATGCTTGTGTGTGTACATGTATATGCCTGAATACTTGACCATAGCTTGGGACATAATTGGGCTCAGCGTAGTCAAATTCATTGACTTCCTAAATGTTTACTTGCATTGGCAAAACGAGAAAGCATTGTTTCCCTGCTGTGTGATTTGGAAATCGAAACATGAACTTACAAGGGAAGGATGGCGAACAGGTATTTTGATTTAAGTTGCCTCTGCAGAGGGCTTTATAAATGAAGCCTTATGTGTTATTTGCCTTTGTTTTTTCCCTTGTGTGTGTTTCCCATTTTGGCTCATTTTACTCGTTGGGACCATCCTTTGATTTAGCAGAATAGCACTTTCTAGAAGATGGGACACTGTCTTGGTTGCAGTTCATCCTTTTAAAAAGGGAGCTGCTGCCTTCTGAACGTCTGGCATCCATTACCTGTGAGGGCTGCGTGACGGCAAGAAGAAGCGGAGAAGAGGCAGTTCGTGTTTTTCAGCTCTTCATCCATGCAACCCAGGGAGCAGAGGGCTTTGGAAGAGTACTCATGGAACAGACACGGAAATAATTGGACGTGCAAAGTCCGTGATTCATTTCCTGGACATTGGGTGGCGTGTGCTGTCAGCCACAAGCAGGGTCGCTGAAGTCAAGTGACTGCCTTAAGCTGAAAGGATGATGAACAGAAAGCCCCACGAAAATGGGAAATGGGAGGAAGATTTCAAAATTCCACCATGTAGTCTGGAAACCTGGAGAGGATCAAGTCTGGTAGTTTGAGAGGATGATTTGGCTTTAAAGAAGGTTTTTTGTGACATCTGTTGGAGAGAGTGGTCACACCAGCCACATGGTGAACTGTCGTGAAGACGACGGCACAAATGGTCTAATCTGAGCACAAATGGACACAAAGGTAACAGCTTTGGGGAGTTGGAGAGACTGTGCTCTTCAAGCAGTGTTCCAGGACAAAAATGGAACGGGATTGCGGGAAGAGCGACAAGTAGGGACAGTCATCTTGGGGATTCAGGAGCTACTTTGAGGTGACGCGCAGGCAGGCAGTGTCTCCTAGCAGAGGGTAATAGAGTGATTTTGTGGAGAGTCCCGGGAATGTCACCGTGAGTTCTAGAAGCTCAAAGCAGGATATTCTAGAACTGAGCGGGCAGGGTCAGACTTCTCTCAGATGAAGCCAGAAAGCTTACTAAGTGTTGGTTAGAACTGGAAAGTTTTGAGGAAGAAGGAGGGAAGAGGAGGGACGTTAATAAGGTGGTAAGAAAAGTGCCGAGGATGCACAAGATTATTTAATAAAGACGGGGTTGGTGTCGAATAAAACAGCATGAGGAAGTGGAAGGATTTAGAACTTAGACTTGAATCCCACCTTTGTGCCACCTTCACTAAGTCACTGTATTTTCCTAAGTCACAGGTTTTCACCAGCAATGTTATTTGTCAAGGTTATCGTGAGAATTCAAGAAGCACATTTAAGAGGTAGACACTTAGAAAGGTTATTTAGTGTTCCAGGAAGGGGGCCGCAGGCAGAGAGGCTATCTGATAGAAATGGAAGGGAAACAAATGTTTCATGTCACGCCCATTTATAAAAGAATTATACGAAAATATTACGATGTAGAGCTACAGGCTTTAGAAAGTAACCTGAAACTTGGAAAGGAGGATGTAGTCATTGGGGAAAGGGAAAGGTGAGTATTGGGGAAAAGGAATAGTGAGTAAGAAGCATAAATAAACAACGTGCATGGAAATAAGGGAAGCAACGTATCCAGCGTTTCTTCCTCAGGGCTCCAGTTTTGGCAAAAGAGGCTGGATTTGTTTCATCGTATGCATGGATGGCAACTTTGTGACTCGTCTACTAACGGTCAGGATCAGAGAGCCTTACTGATATGGAAGTCGTTTTTACTAGATGTTCCAAAGATCCTTTTGTTTGAGAAGGTGGATGATCACGAAACTCACGTTCATTGTGCATTGCTCACTACTGTACTCCTAAAGCCAGTATTTTACACATGAGTCTTTACTATTTGTGAAATATTTGTTGAATGTGTTCTCAAAGCTCAGGTTGCATACCTGTGATTCCCGTCCCCCACCCCCCACCACCACCACCAAAAAGAGGGACAAGTGAAGGTATGTAGAAGGTCGATGTGATTTAAGAACATGTTTTTTTTCCCACAGAATGAGGCAGGTTGTGGAGTTGAGTTCGATTTTAGGGAAGAAGGATAGGGCTGGAAATAAATCTAAAAGCAATCTATTAAACTAGTGTGAATGAACAGAAATTTCACGTTCATGTACACAGTCACATCTAGACAAGATAATGAGGTCTGCAAATACAGCATCAGTGATGAAGGAAGGAAGAAGGCCCCATAGGAATGAAGACATCTTAAAAACAGCAGAACACTGGTGGTGTTCAGTCTGAAATAATCAGGCTTCAAGTCTTGAAGACTTGTCCTGACTCACTCACTGGTTATGTGACCTTATGTAAGGCTTTCATGAGTCTCAGTGTTCTCACGTGTTGAAAATGTGATCACTCCTACAAGTTGTGAGGATTAGATGGAAGGAGTGACTTGGTAATCGTAAGATGAGAAGGAAGGAGACCTAACCGTGGCCATCAGTTAAAAAATTGTGAACAGCCAGGTGTGGTGGTACACATCTGAAATCCCAGCTGCTTAAGAGGCCGAGGCAAGGGTACCACTTGAGACCAGGAATTTGAGGCTGCAGTGTGCTATGACTAAGCCTAAAACTAGCCACTGCTCTCCAGATGAGGCAACATAGTGAGACCCCATCTTTAGAAACAACTGCAGATAGTAGAGGAGTTGTGGGTGAAGTTGGGCCTGGCCTCTAAATGTAGTGAGAGCTCATGGGTCAGGACGCTAGGACACTAGGAAATGGGCCCCATTAAAAGGAAGTATGAAGAGCCAGTGTCCAGTCTAGACATAAAGTTGTTGAAATAGCAGAGATGCTGACACACTCAAATGCTGAAGACGAGCAGTAATGGGTCAGCCCGGGACTTGCATCGACCATCCCACCTAGAACAAGTCAATATCATGAATAATGTACCAGAAAGTACAGATTCTCGAGTAAAAATAATGACCGGATCCACGTATGCTAGGAACCAACAGCTTTCACCGGAAACCACTTATTGAGCTGAATGTGAATTTTCAGAGGGACAGAAGACAAAACCTAGAGCCTGTTCAAGGTGGGGAAGACTAAACTCACACCTACAAAGCCGGGACCCCAAAGAATCATGACCTCACTGAAACATTCCAAAATAAACCAATGAATGGCCTTACCAACAACCGAAATGCAGAAAAATTGACTACTTGAAACCATGATGCTAAACAGACGGGGGAAAAAAGGAAGCCTCAAAGAACTTGGAATACCCACCTTCATGTATCTGTAGTCTGAAAACGTCAAATGGGTCATTGAATTCATACTGATAGTGTCCACAGGCAGACACCAGGCAGGAGCAATGCAGTACTTGGGATAACACAGCCTTCAAGTAATTCCCAGAACGATTTATTTATTTATTTATTTTATTTTATTTTTAATTCTCAAGTATTTAAAGGGTACTAGTCTGTGTGTGTGTGTGTGTGTGTGTGTAAACTCCACAACACCAGAGAAAGAACCATTTGAAGAAAATTAGAGGGGACAATGCTTAGGGCTCCTGCAAGTCCACCAAGTCCAACTAGCCAGACTGAAAAGCATCATGAATCACTGGGTAGCGTCCTTAGGAAAGTCTTGCTTCAGTAGTAAAAAATAGGCCAAATTGGGCATTGCTCCAGACCTCCCTGACAAATCATAAAAGCAAGATTTCAAAGGATCAAACTGTTTGCAGGTAACTTCATTCCAGAACAAAGCATGAGATGACATGCCAAAAAACGTATATGTACAACCTAACCCCCAGAACCTGTGAATGTGACCTTATTTAGAAAAATGGTCTGTGGTCATAATTCAGGATCTCTAAGATCACCTTGGGGCCCTAAATCCAAGGAAAAATGTCCTCACAGAAAATACAATTAGAGACATGGGGAGAACAGTGAAAGCATGTGGTGATCAAGACAGACAATGGAATTACATCCATGGGTCAGGGAGTGCCTGGGGGCACCATAAGTTGGAGGCAAGGAAGGGCTCTCACACGGAGATTTCAGAAGCAGCGTGGCCCTGCCAACACTTCAGGCTTCTGACTTCTGGCCTCCAGAACCATGACAGAATACATTTTGCTGTTCTAAGCCACCAAGTTTGTAGTAGCTTGTTATGGCAGCCCTAGGAAACGAGTACATCAGAAATGCAAAGGAGGAAGATGCCACCCATGATAAATGAAAACCAATCAATGAAACCAACTCCAAAGTAACACAGATGATGGAATTAGCAGGCAAGAACATAAGATGTTACAAATGTTCAAAAAATTAAGTAGATGATTTAAAAAATTAAAAATGATCTCAAGTGTCTTCTCAGACCACAGTGGAATAAACTAGAAATTGGCCAGGCTCGGTGGCTTAGCCTGTTATTCCAGCACTTTGGGAGGCTGAGGCAAGTGGATTGTCTGAGCCCACGGGTTTGAGACCAGCCTGGGCAACTTGGCGATACCTCCTCTCTACAATCAATAAAAATTAGCTGGGCATGGTAGCATGTGCCTGAAGTTCTGGCTACTTGGAAGGCACAGGCGAAAGGATCACTGGAGCCCAGCAGGTCGAGGCAGAGGTGGCCGTGAGTGTGCCACTGCACTCCAGCCTGGGCAATGGAGTGAGACTCCAACTCAAAAAAGCAAAAACAAAAACAAAAAAAAACTAGAAATCAATAACAAGAGGAACATTGGAGCTTAGAAATGCATGGAAATTACACAACATGCTCCTGAATGACCATTAGGTCAATGAAGAAATTAAAACAAACGAAGTCTTGAAACATGAAAATCAGAAGAAAGCATGGCAAAACCTATGAGATTCAACAAAAATGGTACTAAGGGAAGTTTATACCAATAAATGCCTACATCAAAAAGCAGAAAGGTTCCAAATAAGAAACCTAAGTATGTACCTCTAGGAATGAGGAAAGTAAGAACAAACCAAACCCAAAATTAGTAGGAGGAAAAAATTCTAAAGGTCAAAACAGAACTAACCAAAATAGAGATTAAGAAAGAAAACACATGCACATAAGACACACAGGATCAATGAAACAAAAAAAAATTTTTTTGAGAAGATTAAAGCAAAAAAATAAAAAACATTAGTTGGACTAACCAAGAAAAGGAAAAAACACAAATAAATGCAATCAGAAATGAAAAAAGAGACATCTGATATCAGAGAAATACACAAAGGATCTTTTAGAAACTATTAGGATCAATTTTACACTAACAAATTGGAAAGCCTAGGAGAAATAGGTAAACTGGCCATATACAACCCTGCCAACATTGAACCATAAATAGAAAACCTTAACAGACCAATAAAAAGTAACAAGATTAAATTAGTAATAAAAAGACTCCCAAAGAAGAAAAGTCTAGGACTGAATGACTTTACTGCTGGACTCTACCAAACTTATAAAAAGAATGCTAATTCTTCTCAAATTATTTCAAAAAATTGAAGAGGAAGGAATTTTTCCTAATCCATTCTATGAGTTCAGCATTACCTGCATGTCAAAACCAGACAAGGACACAACAATAAAAGACAGCTACAAGCAAAAATCCCTGATGAACACAGATACAAAAATCCTCAACAAAATACTAACAAACTGAATCCAACAACACACCAAGATCAAAGTGGGATGTATCCTAGGAATGCAAGGACAGTTCAACATTCAGAAGTCAATAAATGTGATAAATCACAGCAAAATGAAGGACAAAAACCATATGATTATCTCAATAGACGGCAAAAAAAACTTGGCAAAATTAGGCAGATAAAAAAATTCTCAACAAATTAGGCATAGAAGAAAGATATCTCAACATAATAATGGTCCTGCTTTAAAATGGTGGGAGGAGGGGCTACATGGTTGGATCTTTGTCCCTTCCAAACCTCATGTTGAAATTTTATCATCAGCTGGGAGCAGTGGCTCATGCCTGATCCTAGCACTTTGGGAGGCAGAGTTGAGAGGATTGTCTGAGCCCAGGGTCCAAGACCAGCTTGGGCAACTTGGTGAGATGCTGTCTCTTCAATAAGTCAAAAAATTAGCCTGACTTGTGCCTCACATTTCTATCAATAAACACACAAATAGATAAATAAAGAGATCCTCCTGTCTCAGCCTCCTTAGTAGGTGGGGCGACAGATGTGCCACCACACCTGGCTAATTTTTTGTATGTTGTAGAAATGAGGTCCTGCTATGTTGCCCAGGCTGGTCTTAAACTCCTGGCCTCAAGTCATTTCCTGCCTCGGCCTCCTAAAGTGCTGGAATTACAGGTATGAGCACCACATTTGGCTGAAGAGAACTGAAATGTTCCCAACACAAAGATAAATGTTTGAAGCGAGGGATATTCCAAATACCCTAATTTGATCATTACCCATTGTATGTATGTGTAAAAGATCACTTGTACCTTAAAATATATACAAGTATTATGTAAATATATGAATACATAACTTTAAAAAAAGAATGTCAATTTGGAAGTACCCTTTTTTACATGCACAAATTCAACATTCAGTGGCTCCATCATTGACCTCATTTTTCATTATGAGGATTTTTTTCCAGCGTTCTGATGACGCTGGTATTTTTTGAATTTCAAAGAGGACAAATTAGCCAGACGTGGTGGCTCATCCCTGTAATTCCAGCACTTTGGGAGGTGGAGGTGAGAGGATTGCCTGAGACCAGGGGTTCAAGACCAGCCTGGGCAACATGGCAAGACCTCATCTCTACAAGAAATCAAAAAATTAGCCGGGTGTGGTGGTGTGCACCTGTGGTTCCAGCTACTTGGAAGGCTGAGGCAGAAGGATCACCTGAACCCAGCAGGTCGAGGCTGTGGTAGACATGATTCTGCCACTGCACTCCATCCTGGGCAACAGAGTGAAATTCTGACTCAAAATTTAAAAAAAAAGAGGAAAAATGAATTATCTTTCTATAACTGATCCTGTTTTAAAAAAATACCAAATTATTCTTGATAAATTTGTGTGCAATTTTTTTCTTAATGCCTGAAAACCATTTAAAGTACCTTCTCTTAGGAGCAATTTTGTAGTATAAATTGTGACTTCAGGTTCTCTTTTGCAATTTGAATTTTTCCCACCCATATGCTTTCTACTAAAATGCAGGATGCCTAATGAAGATAGTTTAATGCAGTTGTATAGGCCTAGAAATTAAAGTGTGTAATTAAATTAAAATGTTTAACCTGGAGATTGGGACCAGCCAAGCAGCAGTAATTCTAGACACATAATGATAGTGTCCACTTATTAAACATGAAGTATGTCATATTTCGTCATTTAGTTTTGCAAGGATGCTGTTGTGTAATGATATTTTCTATATGGGTCACCATTCTAAGAATATGGGGCAGTTCCCAGATGGGCCCAGAGTCTGAAATGAATATGTCCATGAAGTATTTGCAACCTCAGCATAGACACAGAAATTGAGGCAGGATAGTAAGAGCGGGAGAATTGACCTCTGTCTCATCCTACAAGAAGCAGGAAGCAAGTTGCTATATTGGAAAACACCTCAAGGGTGTTTATGGTTGGAGTCAGCAGAGCAAAGAAAACCTCCACCCTTCTTGATCACTTTGCAAATGGAACACAAGCTCGTGAGGCAGCCTGGATGCCTAAATGAAGACAAAATAAAAGCCAATCACCAGGCCAGGCACGGTGGCTCAAGCCTGTAATCCCAGCACTTTGGGAGGCCGAGGTGAGGGGATTGCCTGAGCTCATGGGTTCAAGAACAGTCTGGGCAACTTGGTGAGACCTCATCTCTACAATAAATCAAAAAATTAGTCGGGCGTGGTAGCGTGCGCCTGTGGTTCCCAGCTACTTAGAAGGCTGAGGTGGAAGGATGGCTGGAGCCCAGCAGGTCGACACTGTGAGCATTCTCCACTGCACTCCAACCTGGGCGACAGAGTGAGACTCCAACTCAAAAACAAAAAACAAAAAACCAGTCACCAAAACCCCCTCAATGCAATTCTCCCTTTGAGACTTTCCTTCCTTGAGACCGTGCCCGTCCTAATGACCCTTCCCTTTAAGGGTGTATTTTCACCCTAATAAACTCTTTTTTCTTTTTCTTTTTCTTTTTTTTTTAGAAAGCATGATTTATTGAGAAGACAGAAAAGCTCCCACAGTGGGAGGCATCCCGAGGGGGTTGCACGGATTAATTTTCTTAATACATAAATAACTCAAAATAGATTAATAAACGTGAGCAACAGTCAAACAGCAAAAGACATAGAAGGTTGTTTTCAGGAAAAAATTTAAAAGTTATTTTAAAAAGGCTTATACACATATGAAGCACCTTAATTAAAGAAATGACCATGTGAAACTATGACAGGCACACCATGTTGGACCTGCAGCTTAAGAGGTTACACTGCCCGCTCTAGAGTCAGAGTGCATGGCGCCACCCCTTACTGTGTACCCCAGTTTCCTTGGCTGGGTTGTTGTGAGAACGAAATGAAAATGAAATTTTAAAAAATCACATCTGTGTCTGGCATCTATATGGAACTACTCAGGCAACATTAGCTCTATTAGTCCAAGGCAGAGAGCGGAGGCTCACACCTATAACCCCAGCACATCAGGAGGCCGCGGCGAGAGGATTGCCTGAGCCCAGGAATTCGAGACCAGCCTGGGCAACTAGGCGAGACCTCATCTCTACAAGAAATAAAAAAATTAGCCGAGTGTGATGGCGCGCACTGTGGTCCCAGCTACTTGGAAGACTGAGACGGGAGGATTGCCAGAGCCCAGCAAGTCGAGGCTGCAGTGGCCGGGAGCGTGCCATTGCACTCCAGCCTGGGCGACGGAGTGAGACTCCGGCTGAAAATAACAATAATTTAAAAGGCTGGCTCATCCTGACAAAAATATGAAAAGTGTTGCTACTGGAAAGAAAGCAGAGGACCAGGCACTCGCACAGTCGGCGGAAGGACGCGGTGGGCGGGGCGCGGAGGTCCGGCCTCGCGCAGGCGCCCAGCCGGCGGGTTGTGAGCTGGCACGGCCTCCACGCGGGTTGGGGCCCAGCGAGGCCCAGCGAAGGCTGGGCGCGGCCGGGGCGGGCGGGAGGCCCCCGGGCTCCGGCCCGCTGGGTGGGTGTGGAGGTGGCCACGGAGTCCTGGAAAGAGAGGGCTTGGCGCCGTCCTCCCTTCCGCTCCCGATGCGCAATTGGTTGCTGCCGCGGGACGTTTGGGGGACGCTAGCATGGACGACGAGTTCCAGCTACTACGGAGAACGTCCGGACAGGCACTACCAGGAATGTGGGGACGCAAGACCAGACTCACCTACACGCCCGTGTGTATGAGTATGTTTCCTTGGCAGAGACGTGTGCTGCAGAGCCCCTGCCGACGGGGTTCCTGGATTCTCGTGGCGGCTGTCACAGCTGCTCAACAGCACCGGAAAGGTGAAGTGGCTGGGGACACGTTCGGCATGCAGCTCACATTTACGGTTTTCTGGCTTTTAAAGAAATGTTTCTGGACTAGAGTGCAGAGCAAGGCGAAGGACTGGACCTCGGCAGCGGTCTAGTGGTGACTTCGTTGTGCGAATCATCTCCTGTGCCAGCTTCCCAGAACCGTCTGCGGCACTAGGTCCTGCCTCCAGCTAGGGAATGGGACCCTTATTATGTCCTGGCCTGCTGGCCAATAAGCGCAGCTAATGATGATAGAAGAATACGTCTTGGAAAGACTGCCTCCGTTCTGCAACTCTTCCTTCCTGTTAAGTGTTGATGGGTTAAAAACAGAATGACGGAACCCTCCTGGACCTCTTTCTCTGGAAACACCTTCTAGTGTTCATTAACCTTAGTACTCCTCCGGAGTGCTTTGGTAACCCTAGTCCTCCCCCCCTCCCCAAATAGACACCTCTCCGGTGCGTCTGAGTCAGACTTTTCTAAAGCAAGTCCATGTCAAGCATTCCACCTGGGCCCCTTTCCCCATCACCTGTGTTGTTAAGTGTGGAATAACTATCACGAACCCGCTTTGTCCCGGCAGGCTTTGCATGAACCTTTTTGTACACACACCTTTTTTTCACATGGGTCAGAGCTTCAGTCCTTCAGCCTCAATGGGGTTTTTGATATTTGTCTAAGGTGTGACTCAAGCCAGCTGCCAATGTTGGGATTTCTGAATCTCCTGTAACACAGCTTGTCTTGGCTGTAGGACTCAACTGAGCGATGTCCTTTACCTAAAAAGCCTGAGAAAGTCAATTCCTATTTTTAACATTGGTAGTCCTTGTGTCACTATGTCTTCTGCTGGTCCTGATGCAGTTCCACCATTTCTAGAAGTCTCTTTAAAGCATTATTTTTGAAAAGAAATATTTCAATAGATGAGAACTTAGGCTAACCAAGTAGAAATAAAAGATCTCAGAACTTCCCTGATTACTCACTTAAGGATCAAAGTATGGGGTACCCCTCTTGGGTTCCCTCCCACTCTGGGAGCTTTACTGTCCTTTCAATAAATCCTGCTTTCAAAAACAAAGATCAAACTATGTGTGTGCTTTTTAGTTGTTAGTGCTATGAAGGCAAAAATGATTTCTGCATTGGAGTTTGTTCCTGTTTTATGGGACACCAATGAATGGAAATAGACTAAAAGGTATCCTGTTCTTATTGCATGTTCGTGTGTTTGTGCATTTTTGCTGAAAAATCCTTTTTTTATAAACCAGTTTGTCAGGTTCTCCATTGGGGTTGGCAGGATCTCTGCAATTTCTTCTTCCTGTCCTAATGTCTCCTTCCAAGATGGGGTTCCACTGGTCTAGCTCAGCATGAGTAGGAGGCAGCAAACAGCTTTACTGGTCATCTGTCTGCTTGGGTTTAGTGCAATGTTTGGCACAGTATTACTTCCTAGAAAACATGTATGTCATCTCTAGAAATTAAAAAAAGTTCAATTCCCAATGTGGACCTTTGATTTTTTTTAAGTAAAAACAAAAATATGTACTGATTTTTCAGTTGGCTATCCTGGTTTTATTTTATTTTTTTGAATTGGAGTCTCACTCTGTCACCCAGATGGGAGTGCAGTGGCCACTCCCGGCCACCGCAGCCTTGACCTGCTGGGCTCCGGCGATCCTTCCGCCTCAACTTTCCAAGTAGCTGGAACTACAGGCGCGCACTACCATGCCCGGCTAATTTTTTGATTTATTGTAGAGATGAGGTCTCGCCAAGTTGTCCAGGCGGGTCTCGAACCCGCGGGCTCAGGCAATCCACTCACCTCAGCCTCCCAAAGCACGGGATTACAGGCTGAGCCACCGAGCCCGGCTTGACTTACATTTTAAGTGCCCAGACTCTTTTGACTTTGCAATGTACTTTTAGAAATTTATCCTACAGACCACATATGTTCATAAAAATATATATTCACAAAGATATACATGTACATCTTCCCTGTAGCAATGGCTGTAACAGCAAGACTGTTAATGACCTAAATGGTGATACATATGGGTCTGAATAAATAACTATGGTGCATTCCAAAATGGAATACTATACTATCATGAAAAAATAATCTCCAAGATAAAAAAAAAAGAAAGAAAGCCGGGCTCGGTGGCTCAGCCTGTAATCCCGCGCCTTGGGAGGCTGAGGTGAGTGGATTGCCTGAGCCCGCGGGTTCGAGACCCGCCTGGGCAGGTGAAACCTCATCTCTACAATAAATCAAAAAAATTAGCCGGGCGT
>CAUYQG010026481.1:0-15541 GCA_963574415.1 Tarsius wallacei
CTAATAAAGTTATTCATGCAGAAGTGTGTACAGCAGAACACTGCTCTTTTTGATTTTGTTTGTACTTTTTGGCCTGGGATATGGGTTTTAAATGGACATTGTCTGTACCAGCTTCATTAAAATAAACAATATTTGTAAAAACCGTACTAATGCTCATTTTATTTTAATTGCATAATACTGGAAATTGCACGTGGCATAAATTTTTTTCATTACTGTACAATGATGATGTTAATGACTTTGAAGCACTGAAAGTTACTGAAGTGCCTTCTTAATCAAGGATTTAATTAAGCCCTCAAAACCTTTTTAAATACTTAGTGTTCTGTTTTTTAAAAACTTTATTATCCGCTATGGTGCATATATATGATACAGTTACCCAATCATGTTGAATAAATGGGCACACCAAAAATTCTTGACTTATATTGATAATTTCAGTTCTCCCTTTAGCAATTTACAAACATTTGCTTAAAGTTTGGTATATTTTGCTTATATTTTCTTTCTTTTTCTTTATATTTTAAATATTTAAACTTTGTGTTAAAGAAATATCAAGATTGTTCCTTTTAGAGGGCTTACCTTTTCCTTTTAACTCTTTGATGAATCACAGAATTCAGTATATCTATGCATCCACATGATCCAGTTTCATGTTATCCCAGAGAGAATGTCATCTGACTACTTGAGAAGACCAAATAAAACCTATCTTGAATGTATTATATAAACTCTTATAGCTTACATACCTTTCTCAAGTCACCTGTTGAGAAATGGATTGGCTTGATCTTATAAGTCTTATATTTTCCCCTAACTGAACATTTTTTATACTGTATAAATTAGAGCTTTTAGACAGCCATTTGGCATGTATCAGTATCATCACAGTGACTGAATTAGACCCACTTTTAGAAAATCTTCATAAAAAAAAAGAAAATCCTCATGGGCTGTTAAGATTGAATAACACATCTGATTGGCTTTCTGAGCTATTCAGAATACATGAATATGTAGTTTGATATTTTAATTTTGTTTGCATGTCTTTCTGAAGGCTGTCAGCATTTAGGTGGTGTAGCGTAACTACTGGAGAAGTAATTTTTTTGTGTTTATTTTATTTTATTTTTTGAGTCAAGATCTCTCTGTCAACCAAGCTGGAGTGTAGGGGCACAGTCACTCACACTGCAGCCTTGACCTCATAGGCTCAGGTGAGCCTTTGGTTTTAGCCTCCTGAGGAACTGGAACTACAGCCTTGCACCACCATGCCTGACTAACTTTTTTGATTTTTTTTTCTGTGGAGACAAAGTCTAGCTGTGTTGCCCAGGCTTTGTTTTTAGTTTGCTGAATTCTTCTAAATGTATTGCACTCTGCTATGGTTAACTTAAACATGTTTATCTGGTATAGTAGAAGTGCTGACAAAATAGACGTTTCACAACAGAAACTTAATAGAATATCAATTTCTGAAGAGACCTTGAATAACACTTAAGAATGGTTACTCTATCTGGTACTTGACAACAACATCCTAAATTTGTGAAAGAAGGAAGGAAGTAAAGTCAACAATGCTAATTTCTCCCACAAGCATGTGTTCCTTGCATGTTCAGTCTTCTGTTCTTGGTTGAATTACTTGAGATGTTTCTTTCTTATCTGATTAAGTACTGTTGAATGAATTGACTGAATGAATAAATGTGAAAGTAGGGTCCACAGATGTTTAAATGACATACGTAAGTTCACTGTGACTGATATTACCTAGTGTTTTGACCATTTTATTTGTTTAATTTTACATAAAACGAGGAGTTAAAATAAGCATCAAATCTAAGCAAGCTCAATAACAGCAATACAGAATCTGAATTAAGTTCTATTTTTGGCTTTGTAGAGGTGCAAATTTCTGTAGAAAAGCAAATGCCTCAAGAACATTACAGAGAAATTGGAGGAATTGCCTGTGAATAGTACGCTTTTCAGCTGTGGACAGTGAAGTATAGAGTAGGACCAAAGGAAATGTATGGGAAAACTGAGATTCAGATGCTGCTTTAACATCCTTTTAATAACTTGTTTGCTAAAAAGCTCTTTCATCCTTTAATGGTTATTCTATGATACTTTGTTTAAAGAGATGTTTTATTAGATATTAAAAGATTTTTTTTTTTTTTTTAGTAAAGGAAGGAGCTTTAATTTGAACCAAAAGTACACACTCAAGAGGGAAGTGCGGGTGGTCTCTAAGAAGGAGATGCTGAAAGAGATGTTAAGCATACGCTATCTAAACAAGACTTCCTGAAAGAAACTAATTTTTTTAACAGGAAATTTTGTGAGTAGTTGGTTCTTCAAGGCACAGTTAGAGGCAAAAACACAGCTCTATTAATTTTCAAGACTCTAGAATAATGCTTCCTGTCATATAGAGAACTTCCTGTCATGATGGAAGTGCTCCATATCTGTGCTGTCCAGTACAGTAGACAGTGCCACATATGGCCATGGAGCACTCGAACTGTGGCTACTGTGACTGAAGAACTGAATGTTTTAATGAGTTTAAATAGCTGTGTGCAGCTGGCTGCGTTACTCAACAGTGCCATTCTGTAATCTGTACTTTGAAGATGTGAGAATAGCCTTACAGCACACAGCTCATTTTGCTGAAATGAACATTTATCAAGTGATTACAAATATACCTTGTTCTAGATAGATAATAAATGTTAGGTTCTGAGGATGAAATAGTTGTGGTTTTGCTTTATAAAGAGACGTAATAAAATTAATATTTGTGCATATGTAAATTAGTTCCTCTTAGTTCAGAATTATTTGCATTACAAAATTTCCATTGATCTGCAACTCTTTCAGACACATCGACTGAAGTGAAATACTGTCCTAAAACCATTTTTGTTTCAGACTGGAATTATGGGTAGTTTTAGGCACCAGAGCTTCTGATTTATGTGGTTCTGGAGAACAGAAGGGGATTAGGAGAGTGAAGAGTTTAAGTGGGTTGAACCAAGAGTGTGTGGTGTGGAGGTGTGCTGGGAAAGGAGGTTCTAGAGTGGAGAAAACCTCAGGTGTGGGTCGAGGGGACCTGATGACAAGCTCATTGGGCTCAGGTTGGAACTTGATTCTACAAGTTTCTCTTCTTCTGTCACCACCTTCCAACTTACTTTTTAGTTTTCTTCCAGCCTTATGGCCTGGGCATTTGTAGGAACTGGAAGTAAGAGTAAACCCATGCTCTGGAAATGCTCTGTGTCCACTGCAGGCCACTGGCTTCCTTGCGGAGTTCTTGACAGAAATGGCGATGTTTCTCTAAAGCAGCTTTTTCCCTAAGGAGACAACCCCACCCCAGTTCCAAATAATGATTAGGCACCCTAGAAATTGTCTGTATATGCTAGAAGAAGAACTTTGATTAGTCAATCTTGGTTTTTTGGGTTTTTTTTTTTTGAGTTGGAGCCTCACTCTGTCGCCCAGGCTGGAGTGCAGTGGCATGCTCACAGCCACTGCAGCCTCAACCTGCTGAGCTCGGACGATCCTTCTGCCTCAGCCTTCCAAGTAACTGGAACCACAGGCATGCATCACCACGCCTGGCTGATTTTTTTATTTATTGTAGAGCCAAGTCTCACCATGTTGCTCAGGCTGGTCTCAAACCCCTGAGCTCAGGCAATCCTCCTGCCTCTGCCTCCCAAAGTGCTGGGATTATAGGCGTGAGCCACTGCACCCAGCTGATCTTGGATTTTAGTGGAGACTCATACTCTGTTAATTTAGTAACTTACATAGGACATTTAGAGTATCACGAATTTCCTACTGGAAAAGTAAAAGGAAAGGCATAATTCACAGTCCTTACTCCCTTGTTTTAAGTGATGAGGCGACCTGGGCCAATGTCACACAAGTGAAGATGATACCTTGGTGAAAGAGGCTCCAACCCTCACTCCTTTGGTTACTTGGCTTTCTGCTTTCAGCTACTAGGACCAGCCTTACAAATTGCCCAGCTTCCCTTGAATGACTGTTGGTTTTCATTTCATGGAAAATTCAGACTCCCAATAGCTTGCTTCTGATCTCAATACTAGGAACCCAGCCCTGCTGCTATGATACATGGTATACATAATTTTGAAACTGAATTGGGACTTTCCTAATGATCTATTTCATAATTCACCTGACAGCCGAGGAACGTCCAAGGGAGGAAAAACTCGGGGTTAGTAGACACCTTGAAGTAGAGTTGTGCTAGCTGCCTTCTCATTTTAGTCCTTTAAAGAGGATTGACCATCTTAAAGTCGGCTTATTTATGGGAAATACATTTTACGGGACAAGTTTCTACACTTCAGGTTGGCATTGCATGGTTTACCCTCCCATTCAAGTGGTTCTAAAGAGGGATGGCTATTCGTTGGCTTTCACTAAGGCAGGGAAGCTCGTGATGTAGCAACTAAAGAGGGCCTAGTTTTTAAGAGGTCACTTGAAGCCACACAACCCAATCCTATCATAAAGGAAGTGGCCACTGTAGGAGAATCAGTGAATGCCCTGGGTCCCTGGTGACTATTTCTTCTAACAAAGCCCACATTAGATCTGGTCTTCACCAACCTCTCTGACTTTATCTGGAAGCGTTCTCTGCCCCTTGTTCACTCACTCCAGCTATGCTGACTTTCTCTTATTCTCCCAACATGCCAGGCTGATATCTTTTTCCAGACTTTTACTGTTTGCTTGCTGGAATTGTTTTCTCCCAGATGTTTATGTGGCTAACCTTGTCATTCAAGTTCCACCTTATATGACACCTCTTCTGGAAGGCCTTGTCCTGGCCAACCACTCTAAAATAAGCCTCCTGCAATCCTGCCATAGCTTTTTTTTTTTTTGAGTTGGAGTCTCACTCCTTTGCCCAGGCTGGGGTGCAGTGGCATGGCATACATGTTCACGGCTACCCCAGCGTTGACCTGCTGGGCTCCGGTGATCCTTTCGCCTCAGCCTTCCAAGTAGCCGGAACTACAGGCGCGCACTACCATGTCTGGCTAATTTTTGATTTATTGTAGAGATGAGGTCTCGCCAAGTAGTCCAGTCTAATCTCGAACCTGTGGGCTCAGGCAATCCACTTGCCTCAGCCTCCCAAAGTACTGGGATTACAGGCTGAGCCACTGGCCCTGGCCCTGTCATAGCTTTTAAATTTCTCTGCATAGTATTTATTGCTAGCTTAACCAAATCTATACTTTTATTTGTTTAGAGTCTGTCTCCCCATGCCCACCCCTGGAATGTAAGTGCCATGAGAGAAGATACCTTCTCTGTCTCACGAACTCTAGACCCAGTGTCTAGAATAGTGTTTGGCACGTAACAGGCACTCAGTAAACATTGAGGAAGGAAGTGGGTTGGGAATCAGGGTCAGACCTGGTCCTGGCATTGCCCCTAAGTTTGGCCTGATCAAATCCTTTCCCTCGCTGGATGTAGAGGCTTATATTTGTAACCCCTGTAACTTTGGGAAGCTGAGACAAGATTGCTTGAGCCCAGGAGTTTGAGACCATCCTGGGCAACATAGCAAGACCTCATCTCTACAAAAAAAAATTAACTGGGCTTGGTGGCACACACCTGTAGCCCCAGCTACTCAGGAGGCTGAGATGGAAGGGTCGCCTGAGCCCAGGAGGTCGAGGCTGCAGTGAGCTATGATTGTGCCACTGTACTCCAGCCTGGGTGACAGTGAGACCCCAACTCAAATAAACAAACAAAACTCTTTCCCTCTCTGGGACTTTTCATATCTGTAAACCAGAAGATTGAGATAAATGATCTCTAAACTCCTGAAGCTTTGACATAAGTTCTAGAAGCCAAGAGGGAATCCTGTGACTTTTGCAGCAAAAATCTGGTTTTCAATCTTCCAAACCATGCTTCTGGGGTGGGTGGTGGGAAACCCTGCCTGTCCAAAGGCAAAGCTGGCACCTGCTCCAGGCAGTCAGGCCCCAGACAGTTCTCCCATGGCAACTGCCACCCAAATGCTTGATACCTGGCTTGCTCCTGGGCCTGACTGGCCGCCTCCAGAGCCAGCCTTGTGGCCTTCTCCTCCTCCTCTTGCCTCCTCTGCTCTGCTTCTAGTCGAGCTCTCTCTTCAGCTTCCCATTTGCACCGCTGGTAATCCAGCCGCTCCCCCTCAGCCATTTCCATCAGGCATTTTTGTTCTTCTGCTAACTGTATTTCCAGTTCCTTCTGTCTTTGCTTTTCTGCCTCTGCTGGACAGAAAAGGGGGATCCAGCAGGGTCATGATTGGGGAAAACCATTTTCTGATTCAAGTCTAATTCCTAGCAACTCTGTGAGAAAGTCTACAGTTTACCTCCCAGCAGACTGTCAGATCCTTTGTGAGGGTTAATTTTCTAGTTTAGGAGTCCTTTATGAAGCACCTACTATGTGCAGTGTGCTAGGCAATGAATACAAAGCCTTGAGGAGTTTTCCAGATCCTAGTGTGTTCATAGGGTGGTGCAAAGCTGGGTTGGGGAGGGCTGTCAGATCAGGGTCTAGAGAAAGTTGGTGCTTACTCAGCTGGACTGAGCAGTCTAAAAAGCCAGAATGACAAGGTGGCCAGTGTCATCTGCCGAAGTTCTCCCTCTTCCTCAAAGTGGGACTGGGCCCACCAACCCACTACTGGGGACATACCCAAAGGAAAGGAAGGCCACATGTTGAAGGGACACCTGCAGTCAGTGTTTACAGCAGCCAAGGTGTGGAATCAACCTACGGGTTCATCATTAGATGAACAGATAAAGAAAATGTGATGTGTGGACACAATGGAGCACGATTTTGCTATAGAAATAATGAAATCCTTTCATATTTGACAACATGGATAAGTTTGGAGGATACTATGTTAAGTGAAATAAGCTAGGCACGGAAAGACAATGCATATTCTCATTCATGCAGAAGCTAAAAAGCTGATCTCATAGAAGTAGAAAGTAGAATAATGGCTACTACAGGCAGGGAAGGGTAGAGGGGCTGGGGAGAGGTTGCCTTAGGAGGGATAGGGATAAGTTCTAGTTTTCTATAGCACTGTAGGGTGACTGTAATTAACACACACACACACACACTTTTTTTGTTTTGTTTTTTTGAGTTGTGGTCTCATTCTCTTGCGGGAGTGCAGTAGAGATGAAATTTTGCTATGAGGCTCCAGTGATCCTCCTACCTCAGCCTCCCAAACTGCTGGGACTGTAGGCGTGAGCCACAGTGCCCGGCCAACAATTTATATTTTTAAGTAGTTAGAAGAGTGGATTTTGAATGTTCCCAACACAAAGAAATGATAAATGTTCGAGGCGATAGATATGCTAACTACCCTGATTGATCATTACACATTGTATACATGTCAAAATATTATACCATAGCCCCTAAAAATGTGCAGCTATTATGCATCAATTAAAAGTATGTTCTAAAAAGCAGATTCCGTGCATCAATACCTGGAAGTCTGCCCTGAGGTTCTCCAGATGTTTGTGACCATGCCCATCTGTTAGGATGGGAGGCGTGAGTCGGGGTCTCCAGAGTGGGATGCTCTGAGCAGTGCTGAGAGGGGAGAGGACTGGCAGGGTCCCTGCCCGGGAGTGGGCCCTGGGGTCCCTTCCACCAGCAAGACTTCCCTTTCTTATCCTGCTTTGTATTAACTCATCATAGTCACACATAATACCCAATTTGAGAAAAACAGCCTGTGCGAGAGCGCCACACACTGAGGCCTAGGACAGGAATCCATGGGTAGCAATGTTTCTGCCCCCAGTAGGCAGGAGCTGCCAGGATCCCGGGAGCCCTCACCAGCCCTCTGGGCCTCCTCGCGCTGCCTCCTGCCCTGCAGTTCCTGCAGTCTCCTCCGAAGCTCCTCCTGCTGCCGCCGGGCCCTTGCCTGGGCTGCCTGCAGCTGTAGCCGCTGCCTCCTCTCCTCTGCCTCCTGCCGCTGCCTTTCTTCCTCCAGTCTCTGTTTCCTCAAGCTGAGAAAATATGAGATGGTCAGGGAAGGGGCAGTGGACATGGAGGCATCCTCGTGTGACGAGCCAACAGACTGTATCCAGAAAGCCTTAGGTTTCCCAGTGAGGCAAAGATGCCGTGGCCTGGAGTTAGGAGTCTAGAAGTGTCTGTACACAGCTCTGTGCTCTGGGGCCTGGGCCTTATGTTCTCAGAGCTCTATTTTCCATTCTTATAGGCAGATTTTGAAACCCCCACCTCATGGGGTGGTCATGAAGATACGTAGAGCCGAGGCCTGGGGAAGGGCCCAGCGCAGGCCTCACAGCAGGGCAGGGGCTTGGCACGTGTCACCAACCTGCATTGCAAAGCCTCCTGGGAAGATCCTGTGGATGTGGGAGTGGCCCTGAGGTCAGGACACTGCATCTTACCTCTGGGCCAGGCAAATGCAGATGGAGGAAAGTGGGACATGCCTTGATACTGCAAGGCATGAGCCCCAGAGCCAAACTGTGGCCTGGGAGGCCAGCCATGGCCCTGTTCTGCCTCCTGACTGGCCCCACTCTCTTGACCAACCCACCGGGTCTCCTCTGCGTGTCTCTGCTGCTCCAGCTCCAGCTGCTCCTCCAGCTGCTTGGCCCTCTCCAGCTGCTCCTCCTGGAGCCGCCTCTGCTCTTCTTGCTCCCTCCTCTTCCTCTCCACCTCCAGGTGCCTCATCTCGGCCCTCTCCATGCGAAGCCTGTCTCGGGAAGCTTTCTCCTGCTCCCTCTTAGCGAGGAAGGCCTAAGAAACCCACAGTATCCTCAGTGCAAGGAACAGAGAGGGTCTGTCCTGGCAGTGAACCCTTCCCCACCCAGCAATGTTGTGTCTGATCTGACATGGAATCACAAAGCAGACTCCACACTGACCACAGCTGCGTAGACTCCGCCACCACCAGCTCGGGCTTTGGGGTCTGACTGGCCTGGATTCACCTCTCTCCCTTACTTGCTTTGGAATTTGGGGATCACAACTTAATTTTCCTGATACCATCTTCCTCATGGTGCATTACCAGGATCAATTGAAATAAAGTGCCGACATAATGTCCAGGACATGGTAGTCCTAGAGCTCTCAGCCCTTGCTGCCCTTTAGAATCACCCAAAAAGCTTTTAAAAACGACTTGATCTCAGCACATAGGGAGGTGGAGGCGAGAGTATTTCCTGAGACCAGGGGTTCGAGACCATCCTGGGCAACTTGGCGAGACCTCGTCTCTACAATAAATCAAAAAGTTAGCCAGGCATGGGTGGCACACAACTGTACTTAGAAGGCTGAGGTGGAAGGATCACCTGAGCCCAGGAAGTTGAGGTAGTCGTGAGTGTGCCACTGTACTCCAGCCTGGGCGACAGAGTGAGACCTCGACTCAAAAACAAAAACAAAAGCAAAACAAAAAACAAAACTACTTGAGGCCAGGACTCCATCCAGATCAAATGAAAATCTCTAGGTGGGAGGTCTCCATGGTTTAAAAAAGTCTCTTGGGTGAGTCTAACATGACTAGACTAGTCATATCAGCATCTAGATAGAGGCTGTTTTACCAGGGGCCATCTTAGGTCTAGATGGGTCAGACTCACATTTAGTCCCACAGAAACCCACCTTTCCAAAGGAGGGTTTGTTCTTTCAATTTACATGAAGGTATGGTAGCTTTCTTTTCTCTCTAATGCCTCCTCCTCAGTTGGGAATATGTCCATGAGGGAACCCTGGGGCAACTGTTACATGGGATGCTGAGTCTCCAGCTTGGCATAAAACCTTTCTTGCTTCTCAGACTTTGCAGAAGCAGCACAGTACTATGGATTGACAGTAAATCTAAGAAACTGCTGATGATTTAACCAGCTCAGGAAAGTCCTACCCTCAGGTTACAATTATCATCCATTGTGCAGAGCAGAATTCCATAATTTAGGCAGCTGGAAGGGACTGAGAGCGTCAAGGAAAAATCTTTCTGAAGACCAAAATCTATAAAATAAATAAATAGATAATAATTTAAAATAGTGTGAAGAGTCCTGAATTTGGGACCAAAGGACCTGAGCTTAGGTCTTGGCTCTACCACTCAATGGTTGTGCAATTTCTGCCAACCCGCATTTAACTCCTTCTAGCTTCATTTTCTTGGCCCATAAAAAGGGCCTAATCATACTTGGCTCACAAGTGTGATTGTAAATATTAAATGAGATTCTGCAGAGTGTATCATGTGCACATGTAGTTTATGTGAGTTTAACCACAGTGGTGTAGCTATGTGTGCACTTGTAGTGCTTAAAGCTATTTTTGCTGGGTGTGATGGCATGTGCATGTAGTCCCAGCTACTCGGGAGGCTGAGGTGCGAAGATCACTTAAACCCAGGGGGTAGAGGGTACAGTGAGCTGTGATTGCACCACTGCATTCCAGCCTCGGCGACAGAGAGAGACTGTCTCAAAAGACAAACAAACAAACAAACATACAAATGCCTTTTTCTTTTGTACAATACCTCTAAATGTAGTTTCGTGCCTTCCTCTAGTGAAAGAAAGAGTGATCTATTCCAACAACTGGGGAAAATTGGCTGCGTTGGTCTTACTGAGAGATGGTGTGTCTATGTGGTGTTCTTTCTGGTTCATGAGGGGACTTTCAAGGGTGATGTTCAATTTTTCTTATACTCAGTTTTTCTCTTCAAACCTTCACATTGGAATCAAGGCCCTTGGAGCAAAGTGACTCTTACATGAAAAAGCACCTTGTAAAAGCAAACATGTGGGACAAACCCTCTCTGTCCCAGCTGTAGAAATGCTGCCTTCAGAAGGTGAGTGACAGATGAGCTCCAGCTTAAGTCAGGGCCATGTGCTTGGCTCTGGCAGCCAGCACCCACCTTTCCCTGTAATGTGACACCCGCATCTCTCATGGAGGGGTGCTGTGCCCACTTCCTGTCCTTCATCCTGGCAGGGTGGAGCCTCACAGAACACATCACTTTGGAGGGGCTTTTCTACTCTGTGTTTTGATCAAATCTGGCCTCTTACTAGGGTCAGGAGGTGCCACAGTGAAACAAGACCATTATGTGGTAGAGCTGTCTCTATAACTGCAGGATTATAGGGGCACTTTCCCCCGCCTCTGCAGTTTCACCAGTGAGGACAGAATTTCCTCTGGTCTGGCCAAGATGAGAACATCGGACCCTACCTTGGAAGGGTCATCACAGCTTCTGTCTTCTCCAGATTCCACATTGCCAATGACGGCTGCCATCTGGGAGGGTGACAACCTTCCATCTATAGAGACTTGGCTCTCAGGACCATCATCTTGGGGAGGAGGCCAAGGGTCCTCAACAATAGAGGCTGAGGGGAAGAAACCTCGACCTGAGGCGGCTGCTGTTTCCCTAGGGTTGATGACATCAGGTCCACTCAACTCTGCCGCTGTCTCCAGATTCTTTTCCTTCTGTGACCTTTTCCTTTGGGTGCTTGGGTTATTTTCTAATTTTTTTTTAGCCTTTGACTTTCCTGGGGGAGAACAGTTAAGGACAGAGGTACAGTCAAGTTAAGTAAATGTGATCTCTATACTTGTTTTTTTTTTCAGTTGGAGTCTCACTCTGTCGCCCAGGCTGGAGTTTGGTGGCATGCTCACGGCCACTCCAGCGTCGACCTGCTGGGCTCCAGCGATCCTTCCGCCTCAGCCTTCTGAGTAGCCGGAACTACAGGTGCATGCCACCACGCCTAGCTAATTTTTGGTTTATTGTAGAGACGAGGTCTCACCAGTTGCCCAGGCTGGTCTCGAACCCATAGGCTAGGCAATCCACTCGCCTCGGCCTCAAAAAGTACTGGGATTACAGGCTGAGCCACCGAGCCCGGCCTTCAGTAATTTCTATTGTTCTATTTTGATTCAGGGTCTCATTCTGTCACCCAAGTTGGAGGGCAGTGGCATGATCATGGTTCTCCGCAGCCTTGACCTTCTGGGCGCAGGTCAAGACCTTCTGCGTCAGCCTCCTGAGTAGCTGGACTACAGGCATATGCCACTATGCTAGCCTAATTTTTTAATTTTTTTAGAGGCTAGGTCTCACTATGTTGCCCAGATTTGTCTCAAACTCCTGGGCTTAAGCAGTTCTCCTGTCTCAACCTCTGGAAGTGCTGGGGTTTCAAGTGTGAGTCACTGTGCCCAACCCATGATGATATAGTTAGTAGTTAATGGAGACAGTGGTAATAGCATGTGCTGGGAGTCAAATACGAAAGAACAAACCCTGGGTCTTCCAGTTTACTCTCTGATCTGCTTGACCTCATGCAAGTTACCCAGCCTCTCTCAGCCTCAACTGCTGCATGAATATAGCAACAACACTTACTCCATGGAGATGACATGAGGACTGCATGAGATCACATATGCAGAGCTCCTAATACAGCAGGTATTCAGCAAATAGGAGCTGTTATGATCATGACTACCATTTCCTCTCTTGGGGATTACAGGTCTCCAGGCTTCCCAGTCTCCTTGCCCCTGTCTGCTAAGGTGTTGACATGAAAGGAGGCTGTAGCACCATCTTAGCTGTGGCAGTCAAGGAGATTCAAAGCAGGTGGTGGTGCATGCCTGTAATCCCAGCATTTTGGGAGGCCAAGATGAGGATCACTTGGAGCCCAGGAGTTCAAGGCCAGTCTAGGCAACATAATGAGACCTCATCTCTACAAAAAATAAAAAAAAAATTAACTGGGTATGGTGGAATGCACCTGTAGTCTCAGCTACTCAGGAGGCTGAGGTGGGAGGATTGCTTGAACCTAGGAGTTTGGGGCTGTGGTGAGCCATGATGGTGCCACTGCACTCTAGCCTGGAACAACAGAATGAGACCCTTACTCAAAAAAAAGGAGACTTGGCTGGGCTCGATGGCTCAGCCTGTAATCTTGTGCTTTGGGAGGCCGAGGTGAGTGAATTGCCTGAGCCCGCGGGTTCGAGACCCACCTGGGCAACTTGGCGAGACCTCATCTCTACAATAAATCAAAAAAATTAGCTGGGCATGGCAGTGTGCGCCTGTAGTTCCAGCTACTTGGAAGGCTGAGGCGGAAGGATCGCCGGAGCCCAGCAGGTCGAGGCTGCGGTGGCCGGGAGCGGCCACTGCACTCCAGTCTGGGCAACAGAGTGAGACTCCAACTCAAAAAAAAAAAACAAAAAAAAAAAACAAAGTGAGAGTAAAAGGTGGCAAAGGTAAATATAGTAAATAATGTGATGCTTAAAATAAAATCTTTTTTTAAAAGTTAGCTCTTAGCCGGGCTCAGTGGCTCAGCCTGTAATCCCGCACCTTTGGGAGGCTGAGGTGAGTGGATTGCCTGAGTCCGCGGGTTCGAGACCCGCCTGGGCAACTTGGCGAGACCTCATCTCTACAATAAATAAAGAAAATCAGCCGGGCGTGGTAGCACGCACCTGTAGTTCCAACTACTTGGAAGGCTGAGGCGGAAGGATCGCTGGAGCCCAGCAGGTCGAGACTGCGGTGGCCGGGAGCGGCCACTGCACTCCAGTCTGGACGACAGAGTGAGACTCCAACTCAAAAAATAAATAAATAAATATAATAAAATTAAAATAAATAAAATAATCAAAGACAAGATAAATACAACATCAAGCACACAGGATCTTTGTTCCCTAGGCAGATTACTCAAAAGATAAAGAAATTCTTTTGCAATCTCTTTTTGAAAACAGACTAATAATCTAAGAAAACTTTGTCTTTTTTGGAGGGTAAGCAGGATTTATTGAGAGGACAGAGAAGCTCCCACGATGGGAGGGGACCCAAAGGAGTTGCCCGAAAACTTTGTTTTTATAACAGAGAAAAATAATCATACTCTAGTTTTGCATCAATACACTATTGACCTCATTTTTAAGAAATCCTTACAAATAAACTTATTCAACCTTAGCCAGGTTGACCACACAAGATCAAATATTCTCTCTCTCCCTCTCCCTCTCACTTTCCCCCCTCTCTCCCTTTCTCATTCTGGAACAACATTTAAGTAACCGTTAAAGAAATTTAGGTCAGGTGAAGTGGCTCATGCCTGTAATCCCAGTAGTTTGAGAATCATAGGCAGGAGGATTGCCTGAGCCCAAGAGTTCGAGACCAGCCTGGGCAACTAGGCAAGACCTCATTTCTACAATAAATCAAAAAATTAGCTGGGCATGGTGTCGGGTGCCTATGCTTCCAGCTACTTGAAAGGCTCAGTCAGAAGGATCACCTGAGCCCAGCAGGTCAAGGCTATGGTAACCATGAGCGTGCCACTGTACTTCAGCCTGGGCAACAGAGTGAGACTCTGACTCAAAAAAAACAAAAAACAAAAACTCATTTAGAACAAAATCACTCTTCTTTTTTCTTAACAAATATACGTCTATATCCTGTGTGTTTTTCCTTATCAAAAATACATCTTCTAGCCGGGCTCGGTGGCTCAGCCTGTAATCCCACGCCTTGGGAGGCTGAGGTGAATGGATTGCCTGAGCCCGCGGGTTCGAGATCCGCCTGGCCAACTTGGCGAGACCTCATCTCTACAATAAATTTTTTAAAAAATCAGCCAGGCATGGTAGCACGCCCCTGTAATTCCGGCTAGTCAGAAGGCTGAGGCGGAAGGATCGCCAGAGCCCAGCAGGTCGAGGCTGCGGCAGCCGGGAGCGGCCACTGCACTCCAGTCTGGGCGACAGAGTGAGACTCCAACTCAAAAAAAAAACAAAAACATCTTCTTTGTCTCGCATCCTTTGTAGTTTTCCCTTCATTCTTATTATTTCTAGTAGGTCATTTATATATTGATTTGAATTCTTACCTCTCAATAACCTTAATTTCCAGTAAAGAAGGTTGACAATTGTGAACAGTCTGCTATATGTCAGCACTCTATAGTAGATTAGATTTATGAATACATTGTTTCATGATTTCTAGAGGCATGTGTTTCCTCCTAGAACCATTTTTCTGTTTAAGAGACAAGGTCTAACTCTGTTGCTCAGGATGGAGTGCAGTGTCTCAAAAGCATGGTTCACTGTAGCCTTAAATTCCTGGGCTCAAGGGATCCTCCTGCCTCAGCCTCCCAAGTAGTTACAGGCATGAGCCGCCATGCTCACTTAATTTTTTTCTTTCTTTCTTTTTTTTTTTTTGTGGAGACATGGTCTCACTGTGTTGTCCAGCCCGGCATACTGCAATTTTTCAATGTGGCAAAATAACTTGTTTATTAATATACCCAAATATCTTTAATCTCCCTGTAATAAGAAACCCAAAGTAAGTAAACTTATGTTCACTTTATATTCGGTAATCAATGTTTCATTATTTCATTCTATTTGGAAATGACCTGGATGTTCAATGAATTTATCTCAATTAATATACCTTTAAGGTTTCAAGTTATCAAAATGGTTTTGGAAACAAATGTTGAAGCAGATGGTGCTGGTGGGCTTGGGAGGGTCTCCTGAGGCAGGTGAGACCCTCAAACTCAGCCCAGTACTCAAATTCTTGACCCCATCAGGAGAAAGAATTCAGGGATGAGTCAGAATAACATGAAAATGAAAGAGTTTTATTATAAAATGAAAGTACACGCTTAAGAGAGGGAATGTGGGTGTACCCAAGACGGTGCTGCACCCAGAGGTGATCTCTAACTAAGGGGTGGAATGTTTATAACAGGGGGCAGAATATTCATGGATTTCCTCAGAATTAAGTGCAGGCATTTGCCATTGATGTTTGCATTTTAAAGAGATGGCTCTCTAGTTCTTAAAAGACAGTTCTGGGCAGAGCACAGTGGTTCAGCCTGTA